>CM060953.1:153211748-153361677 GCA_030765055.1 Mantis religiosa
CACAACTGTTTTGACTTAGTTATCGTCTTGAAGACGCTGACTGCCCAGAGGTTTCTTCAAGTGCAGGCACAAATGGTAGTCGCTGGGCGCCACAACAGGGCTGTATGGAGGATGGTCTAGAGTTTCCCATTGAAAAGATTTGATGAGATCTTTGGTCCGATTAGCCACATGTGGACGGGCATTGTTATGCAGCAAAACGATACCCTTACTCAACTTGCAGAAATTGTTTGCTTAAATTTCACTTTTGTGGGTGATGATGAATGTCGCCATTCCATGGATTGTTGTTTCCATTCTGGTGTGACGTAGGCCGCCCATGTTTTGTCACCAGTAACAATTTGGTCTAAAAATGTTCACCTTCATTGCAATACCGCTCAAGGAAAGTCAATGCACTGCCTAAACTTTGGGTTTGGTGCAAATCCGTCAACATTTTCGAAACCCAACGTGAACACAATTTCCGGCACTTCAAGTTCTCGGTCACAATGCGATTTTTTTAATTTACGTCCTCCAGCCTTAAGTCGTATTGGGCGATGAATGGAATGGGTGAAATGATGCTCAAATGAGCCCAGGGTCCATAGAGCTTAGAGTTACCCGACATTCGTCTTTCACGATAAGGGAAAACCCGGAAAAACCTTATCCAGGTAACTCCCCCTGACCGAGATTCAAACTCGAGACCTCTTGAACGTGAGGCAGACTCGCTACCACCACGCTAAGAAGGCGGGCCACAATGCGATACAAAACACTTCGAGAATATTGAGGAAAATAGTCGCACAATGATGAAATTGTAAAGCATCTGTTTTCTCTCACCTTTCTTGTGCACTTTCTGCACCAAATCTTCAGTAACGACCGAAGGACGCCCACTCCGTTCTTCATCATGCATATTTGTGCGGCCATCTTTAAATGCTCTCACCGATTTCCTTACCATTCCATCACTCATAATATTTTTCCGTAAACTTCACAGATCTCACGATGAATATCGATCGGTTTTACGCCTTTAGCATTAAGAAAACGTATAACAGCCCGTACTTCACAATCGGTGGGACTCACGATTGTCGGAAGCTTCTTAAACACTCAGTAACCAACGTATACAATGAAGAATCAGACTGTAATGGCGTCAGTGCGTAGACAAGAGATGTAGGTAGCCAGCGCGCATGCGCGGAACGCCGAACGTGGCACTACGGCGGCGAAATTGCAAAACGGTACTGACTTAAAAAGCATGCCTCGTATTTAGAATATGTATCGAGAGGAATATGCCGATCTCGCCCTTGCTTCAACTATTAATAACTTTGCGACTTTATAATTCACTGAATTATATGGATAATACACTGTCCACCTTCCATTTTGAAACGTTCAAGTCACTTCTCTTTTTTGCCCCTCGTTTTAAATTTACGTAATACTCAGAACATGCACCGAAAGGAATATTGTAGATCTCGCCATTGCTTCAAGTATTAATAACATTGGTATTTTATAATTCACTAAACTATGTGGATAATACATTGTCCACCTGCCGTCTTGAAACGTTCAAGTCACTTGTCCTTCTTCGCTCCTCGTTTTAAATGTACGCAATACTGAGTTAGAACATGCATCGATAGGAATATGTCGATCTCGCCTTAGCTTCAAGTATTAATAACTTTGCGATTTTATAATTCACTGAATTATGTGGATAATACACTGTCCACCTCCCATCTTGAAACGTTTAAGGCACTTGTTCTTCTTCGCACCTCGCTTTAAATTTACGTAATACTGAGATAGAACATGCATCAATAGGAATATGGCGATCTCGCCTTAGCTTCAAGTAATAATAACTTTGCGATTTTATAATTCACTGAATTATGTGGATAATACATTGTCCACCTCCCGTCTTGAAACGTTCAAGTCACTTGTCCTTCGCTCCTCGTTTTAAATTTACGTAATACTGACGAAGTTTATTCGTGCTTGTAGTAGTGACACATGCATTTGAATTAAATTCGTTTGCAATATTTTCCCACGTGACATCTTTCTCTTTTACATTGACGGCATCCGTCCTCTTATTTTCCACGATATCCTTACACTTCATCACCAATTCAATCAATAATTCTTTCTCCATCAATGAGAAATTTGTCTCACGGGTTTTGTTTGCGATTTTGTTCACCGGCCATTTTTCAGCTGTGTGCAGACAAAAATGGAAACAAAAGCGCATGGCAGTACGTTCAGAAAATAATACGACTCATCCATAGCCTGCTATAGCTGTAATATTTACAGGTTTCTTGGCGTTAACATGTGTTTGTTAACATTTTAAGAAAACAGGTTAGTGAAATGCAAGACATTTAACACTAGTGTTAGCACTGTGACAATTGTTACGTTATATTTGTTAACGTCGATTTTAACATTTGTTGATGAAATCGGGCATTAATGTTGATAACCTTCGGTCATAGGAGATCCTTTTTTTGATTTCATATAGGTATTAATTTTTCCAAAAGTCTTCAGATTTAAGTTAATGGAAATTATATTAATCCTCGTGCAAAGTATTTCAGTTGAGGAGACTTGTACCTCCGCAGATAGTCATAAAATTAACTAAATTAATTTGTCCTTCAGTAGGTCCTTACAGTGTATAACAATTAAACAGCTGAGCGCTTACCTTTATTCAATGGTTTGAAAATCTTGATTAAATTAAAATAGTACGGGTGTAAGTTTATTTTTATTGACAATTTTAAGTTTGGAAATAGGACCACCAAATCTGCATTTTGGCTGTCATTTGGGAAATTCTGGTTTAGATCATCTGTTAGTTGACTTTAGTTGCGTAATCCACTCATTGTACTATGCTTTACTTCAATTTCTTCTACTTTGTAGGTGAAACTTTGTGATATTTGTGATACTGAATATCCAACACGGCATTTACCTTGCAAATGAGGGAAACCCCGAATGCAAAACAGTGAGACTGAACGGCACATAAAACGCTATCACCTGAATCAACCTGCTAGTTTCTCGTTTTCTTGTTTCTTAACCCTTTGAAACTTTTTATTTATTTATTTATTTTTTTGAAATTTACGTCCTCCAACGTTTAGTCATATCGGACGATGAATAAAATGGGTGAAATGATGCTCAAATGAGTCCGGGGTCCTTGGAGCTTAGAGCTACCTGACATTCGTCTTTAAGGATAAGGGAAAACGCCGGAAAAAACCTTATACAGGTAACTCACCCTGACCGAGATTCGAATTAGGGACCTCTTGAACGTGAGGCAGACACACTACCATCTACGCTACGGAGGCGGGCTCTTCTCGTGGTTCTATTACTGTTCAACTTATTTAATATTTTCTGTATAGGTGTTTTCTGTATATGTGGAGAGATCTAACTAGCAGTTGATTTTAACTTTCATATATGTGTTTAGTAATTTAATCCATTATTGATTTCTAAAAATTTAAAACTTATTTTGTTACTTTTTTCAGTAAAAAATGTTATGGAGTGGCTAATATTTTATAGCAGATATGTTGCAAAAACAGTACACAGAACTTAAAACTGAAAAATTAGCACTTTTAGTTAAATTGGACCAAGATATTATTTTTATTTAAAACCACGACCAACAAAACAGATAGTATTTGTAATTAAGGTAATACAAATTATAGAAATTGGTGTGCAGTATAACTTCTCGATATCTTTCATGTATCTATATTCCATCTTCCTTGAAAAATTGTTAGTTCGGCTCATAACTTTTATAATTTTCTATCGCCAAACAAGCATAAATACATATGACGACTTAAGTTAGAAACATTGTGTAGTTCATTTAAATATACAGTTTGTATCCAAAAGTTTTTTTGTAAAATTACATTTTCTGAAATATTTAGATTGTTTAAATGCGAGGACATGGTCCATTGGAATATCTAGTAGCGGTTCAGATTTTTTGTTTCCGCAAGCGGTTGTTACTATGGGTTCTGAATAAAGATTTTATATTTTATCTTTTAACGACGATATCAGTTGTCAGGAACATGCCAGCACCGCGGGAGTGCCGGAATTTTGTCCCGTCGGGGTTTTTTTACTTGCCAATACATTTACAGACAACGTACTGTCGCACATTTAAAAACCTGCAGTCTGGGCATTAGGATTAGTAGACCATCCCTAACCAACCGACTACAAGACGTTTTGAATGTACTATTTCTATGTACTGAAGATAAACTTTTGAACGTAGCATGAGCAGAGTCAGACTGAAAACTTCAATGCCATAGTTGGGATTTGAACCACGTATCTGCCACTCTCCGTGCGGTCGCTCTAACCACTGAGCTACTATGGCCGGCGTGCCGACATGACATTAAATTCTCCAACTGACTTGCATATTTCCCGGTAGACCACACGGAGTTCCCATATGCTATGAGACACGCAACTTTTTGTGGCGACTTACTGCCTATTCTGTAAGTACTTAGGTTCCAGGCTTCATAGTTAAACCACTATGTTTTTATTTTAGGTAAACTGATGGAAATAATCATTTCTTCCACTCAAGCCGCGTGTAGGATAAGGTTTAGATGAGCAGAGTCAGACTGAAAAATTCAATGACATAGCCGGGATTTGAAACACAGATCTCTCGCTCTCCATGCGGATGCTCTAAACCACTGAGCTACTATGGCCAACGTGCCGACATGACATTAAATTCTCTAACTGACTCATTTTTTCCACCGGTAGACCACTAGGGGTTCTCATATGCTATGAGACACGCACCTTTTGTGGTGACTTACTGGTGACTTAAGTCTCAGGCTTGATAGTTCAACCACTATGCTTTTACTTTTTAT
The DNA here is from genome assembly GCA_030765055.1 of Mantis religiosa. Taxonomy (NCBI): domain Eukaryota; kingdom Metazoa; phylum Arthropoda; class Insecta; order Mantodea; family Mantidae; genus Mantis; species Mantis religiosa. The sequence continues at coordinate 153,216,503 of CM060953.1, forward strand.
TCTTATGTTTATCGACAACAGATAATATATTTGTTTTGCAGCAAATAATTGAGAAAAGACAAGAGTATAATCTACAAATACATCTGGCATTCCTGGACATCAAGAAGGCATTTGACACTGTTAATAGGGAAAAGCTATGGAAAATTATGGAAAATAGTGGATATCCACAAAAATTAATTAAAGTAATGAAAAATATGTATAGCAACTCCAAAATAATAATAAACACAGGAGCTCATAAATTTTAATTAATAGAGGCGTAAGACGAGGGTGCAGTGTATCACCGACTCTTTTTAATATATATGTAAATGACATCATCCAAAATTTGAAAAGTATTATTAAATCAGGAATAAAAATAAATAAGAACAAAGTTTTAAATATTTTACTATATGCAGATGACGTGGTTTTAATACAAGAAACGGAGGATAAATTACAATATGCCCTACACCGCTTGAACCAAGTATGCCAACAGTATGATCTTAAAATATCGACGGTAAAATCTAAGATAATGGCATTTTGGGGAAAACAACATATAAGATCAAAAATAATTTTAGACAACAAACCACTAGAACAACTAAAAGAATTCAGCTATTTAGGATGTAATCTTAATTATATGATGAAAACAGACAGAGATGTGAGCAAAAAGCTTGCAACATTCCAAATGATTTGTGGAACAGTGCATAGAACGTTGAGAAATAAAACCAGAAGAGATACAAGATTAAAGTTGTACAAAACAATGGCAGTCCCTGCAGTACTTTATGGAAGTGAGCCATTGGTACTCACGAAGAAAATGAAAAGCCAAATTCAAAGTGCAGAGATGAACTTTTTAAGGAAAACAAAGGGATGCACAAGGTTGGATAGAATAAGGAATGAAGACATAAGAAAGGAGCTCAAGGTATACTCGATAAGAAGCAAAATTGAAAAATATCAAAAGCAATGGATGCAGCATTAACAAAGAATGTCCGAAACAAGACTGCCTAAGATTGCATTCCAATATCAGCCACAAGGAAAGAGAGATGTTGGTAGACCTAAACAGAGATGGAAGGAGCAATTATTGTGAGACGGAACGGGCACTGTGCGCATGCCGTGAAGTGAAGAAGAAGAAGAAATTCTTATGTTTATAATGATTGAAAATTATATGTGATTTTTATTTACCTATGAAACCTGGGACTTAAATAACTGGGACTATCCTATGAACAGGTATAGACATCAGTTTTTAGTTAATTTTGTAACAGGTCCACTACGGAGCAAGTTGTAAACAGAATTTCATCAGATTTTCCAAAGCAGCTGCCTTAAATTTTAAAGCAGCTACTTCGTCGGAGAGAAAAGCAGAGAGTTGTTTCATTATAAAGATTCAAATACTTTACTTGGCTGTCACATCAGCGAAACCAATATAACCAAACACTTCCAAAGAAGAGGCATTTGTTACACTCGCGTGTTTCTTTCTAACCGTTTCTTTAAAAGCTGCTCTTACAATATTTTATATCTGATTCAAGTTAACTGAAAATGTTTCTGCAAAGGGTTATATTTCACATTTAGTTGAAGGCACAGGCAAGCACTTACAACATCCTCAAACAGTGGGTTACTATATGCTGGCTTTGCAATATGGGAAACCAAGGAAATTTTGCATTACTGCCTATGTAGTGCTTAAACTACTTAATTAAACTGAAACCAGTATAACGAATAAATATTTGAGAAATGATTAATACTACAAATGCTACAAAGTGTGCATTTGTGTAGTATGTGTTGGTCTATTTATAGATTACGGCTGTATAAAAGTATAGACGTACAATCAGAATGAACAGAACTGCACAGTTATTCACAGAAAATTCGAGATATAAATTTTATATGGATGCAAATATTTTAAATATATGAAGATATGAAAATGCTTAGTCTTATTGAAAAAAATAAAGAATTATATTCCATTTAAAGGGTAGCTTGGAGTAAAGACATTTTAAGGATAGTCTTCGTATGGCACTTCTAGTATCAAGCTGTTCACCTTTCATTTAAGATTTACATCCACTCGAATAAATAGATACATTTGTTTTTAAAGTTTTTGCACTTCTGTGAAATTTCCGTAACAACATTTTGGATGGTGTACAGTACTTCTTCCAGCTACTTTAGTGGCAGAAAAATTAATAATGTGAAAAGAACTTATTAATATGCTGATATAGAAGTATACATTGAACACTTTTACATTTAAGAATTGTAAAGTGGTCGCATCTGAATTTGAAGCATTTTGCGAGATGGGAAATGAAGCCTGAATTCAAATAGCAGTGATTTATTCTTTTTCTTTAAAACATATTTGGACATCTTTTCGAAGAAAGAAATCATTTGGGCTAAATCCTAGTAATACATAAATAATCCATCTGAACGACAGTTCTTTGGCGCACCTTTGAGCAGCCTTTCCGGCTGTTGTAGCTGCATAACATTCAGATGCTATAAATACAACAAGCATACACTGATTACGTGACTTTCTGTAATATAGCGTCAGTTTTTGTGAGTTGTGTAAACAGAAACTGACGCGCATCTGGTAAGGAATTGTTGGCTTAGATCATTTCCAATTCACTTAACTCCCTAACAGATGAGACACACTCCGTGCTTTATGGTAAAATAGTATTAACATGTACCAGTGCCCTAAAGTTTCGGTGATACATACCAAACTGAAAAAAAAAATGTTTAGATGGTACTCACTTCACGAATTTAGACGGTACGCTTAGAACGTGTTGAAGTTTTAGGTGGTACGGCGTTCCGGCCCATACCGGCCCAACTACAGCACTACCATCCACAAATATCTTAAAAAATCATATTTGCATATCTTCTTAATCGTCTACTTAATTATACTTAATTCTACTTGATTATAATTTAGAAATCTTTAAAAAGAGGATCGCTAAGTGCTGGCTTTGAAATTTCATACCTTTTACATTAAAATACGGTAAACTAAACAGTAGGGACTTTGCATTTCGAACACGCAAGAAGTACTGAACAATTAAAATCAATATCGAAGGTCTCGGAAACGATTCGTGCTATAAACATTATTTCACATAAATCAAACGATTTATCGAGGATTTCATCTTTGTATAATAAATTTTCTTTAATTTATGGTTTAAAATTTATGTAAAAGTATAAAAGGCACAATAAAAAATCGTCACAGGCTTTTCCAGAAGATTCTAGATATATTAGTCGCGTAAGCATCGTAAACACAAAGTATTTTGGGTCAAAATCGTTACCGTAATTTTTCAAATGAAATGAAAAACAACACACAAGCTTTTAATAAAAGGACATTTAAATATTTAATGTCACAACTCTTGAGGGTGCTGAACATGAATATTAAATTTGGTGTTCATCCAGCATTAGTTTTGTAGTTGTACTGTCTCTCACACACGGATACATGTACACATTACACCACACAAGGATCTTTTTGTAATAGTCAAAATTCAGGGCAATTCTTTTCAACGAAATTTCAATATCAAAAGTTTTAAACTGTCATATGTCGTCTAATTCCTACAGGCAACTGGTAGAAATAAAAAAAGTTTGGTAGTAATGTCATTTAAGTTATTTAAGCAATAAACAGACAATAAAGGACAGAGAAAACATTTAAAGCGATTTATATCGGTGGTAATATGACAAATTGTTGTATTTGCCTGAAGATCCATTCTGGGAAACTAATAGTGGACATAGTTTTAATAAAGAAATATTTTTCTGTAATTGTTGGAGTTTTTCACTGTGGTGGATGTGAATGCTGCTGTATCAACTGATGGCGCAAATAATCCGCCTTTGTCATCTTTGTTTGCAACCAGAATAAAAAAGCGTAGAATTTTCTATCCGTTTACCCGTATCGCTGAATTCTTCTTTTTACAGTGAATTGCATTTCATACACCATTATGAAAACGCATTCTGCATATGTGGATAGTTAGAGCAGAAGTAATAGTAACTGATTAAAACTCATTCCATGAATCTGGACGTTATATTCACTTACTTCAAAAGTCTTCTTATGTTTGTACAATGCCCATATGAATTTATATGTAGGACTAAGTTTAAATATTAATTAAAAAATGTTATGTTAAAAATCCCACCGTTATTTAATGCAGATTCTAAAAGCTACTTGTATGAAATATTGAATTTTAAAATAAAAATAATGTGTATGTAAAATGGAACTTATGCTTGAGTGGATGATTCCCCAGCTACAATACAAATCACTCTCTCTGTCTCTCTGTCTCTCTCTCTCTCTCTCTCTCTCTCTCTCTCTCTCTCTCTCTCTCTCTCTCTCTCTCTCTCTCTCTCTCTCTCTCTCTCTCGGGCCGCGCAATGGCTCAGTGGTTAGACCGCTTGGCTCTCACCAAGGCGGCCCGGGTTCGATCCCAGGTGACCGCAAAGTGAGATTTGTGATGGACAACACGGCGCTGTGGTAGGGTTTTCTCCGGGACCTCCGGTTTCCCCCGTCATCTCATTCCACCGGTGCTCCATCTTCATCTCATATATCATCAGTGTCACCGGCTGCGGTGCCGTAAGTAGTAAAGGCGGGCGTTAAACGCTACGCATTTCATTTCTCTCTCTCTCTCTCTCTCTCTCTCTCTCTCTCTCTCTCTCTCTCTCTCTCTCTACTCTCTACCAGTCACAGTAAGCAAGAGAAGTGTTGCATTCGATCCATAAAGTGAATATGGGTGTTTCACCGGGAGCACATACTTTGAGGTTCTTCTTTATAGAAAGAGAAAGTTGTAAATTGTACCAAACTGGGCATTCAAGTTAGCTACCTTACATCTTCATTGAACAGTTCTTCAGATCTATGCTTAATACTGCATATCGTGAATAAGGCACAAATATGGAACTTGTTTTTTTGTTTACTATTTGTATATCTATACCTTTGTTGAATGTAAATCTTAAAGAAAATATCTCTGTGTAGCTGATCAGTGTTTCAATGTTTTGGAAATCATTCTGACCGAGTTAATAACTATTATAATGCATTTATCTAAATATATGCTTTCCTCATTAGAAAATGGAATACAAATGGAGAATAATATTTAAGGAATTTTGATAATACAACTATTAAATAAAGTTAGGGTATAAACCATATAATAATGTAGGAATTACACACTAAACTCTTTTAACATTAGATCACACTGCATTGCAAAGGTCTTAGTTCAATGATATTGCCTATATCTGGCATCAGTTTACCTTTTTAATGAGCTTTACTTTAAAAATATTGTCGCCAGGTCATTGTTGTTCAGAGGCGGCGCGGGCAACGAGATCAAAGAGATGGCAGTGCAGTGCGGAGATGAAAGCTCACCGAAATGGTGGGCGGGAGGAGACGGATTTCTCGGAAGTTCGCCTTTGTTCTAGCCGGGTCTCGATTGTTTGAGAAATTTCTGGAATGTTAGTAAACTTTAGAAAGGCAGCCCGTCCGCCAAAGAGGAGTGAGTCGGTAATTGAACGCGTGCGGGCAAGCAGCTGTGTTTGTTGACCTTGTATATTGTATTGTGTATGTGTACGAAGCGTATTTCTACGAAAATAAAGTGCAATTTTATATATTTGTAACTTGGACTTTTTATTTCACGAACCCACAAAGTCACAATATAGCAAATATATGTTTAGAATTATATCCTTCATGTTTTTTCAGCATGAAAACACATATAAGACGTTTGATACATAATTTATTGTTCTCTTGCCTGATGCTCAGAAAATTGGCTTAAGCAGAAGAGACAGCGTCCTCACTGCCGAGCATTCCGCTATCGGGAATGTCGAGATCTAAAGCATCATTGCAGAAGCTGTACGTAACTGCTTTCATCTTAGGGGCTACATGATCCACATTCTAGTGTTCGGGAGGTTTTTACTTTCCTTTTTAAGTAGGTTACTTTTTAACCTGACATGTTCATTTGAATGGATTACTTACTTCAATAAGTACTCCAGCTTAATTCCTTGATTCTAGTTAAGTTTCGGAACAGATTATACTGTGACCGTTGTATCATTAGAGGAAGGTTTTCCTTCACCCACACCATTTGACGTACTTGCTGTTCCATTGCTGTTTCTGGTAGACTCCTCAGATTTAATGTTCCCATTATTATTAATGCACCACATGCAACAAAATCTGTATCTGTAAACGTGGTAAAATTCACTATGTACAGTCTCAACATGGAAATCCATTGACACTATCTCACTTCTCTGAATTTTGAGACATGCCGTATTAGAGTATATTAGTGGCCCAGCTTCCAAATCTGCTGGTTTTCATTAATGCGCTGTGGTTTTAGGGGACTCGTGAAAGTATTCACATTGGAGCCACATCTGTAATCAAACTCTGAAGTTCAACGTATAACTTACTGTAGTAAATGTGTAGGTCCATAAGGGTGAAATTTGTATGAATTGCAAAAGGTACAAGGTTAAAAGTTACATAAGATTTAAACATTTACTATATGCACAAATCAATGATAGCACTCTCTTGCTCGTTCAGTCTCTAACTTGCATTTAAGTTGATTACATAAATGTATGTACCTACATACGTGCAAAACATAGTACTTCACTTCAGAAACAAACAGAAATGTACTGTATCTACGTTGTGCAATCAGGTTTCCCACAGCACTTTGCAATTCATGTTCGCTTCCATGGCAACGGCTCTGTGTACACCCCATCACTCATCGTCTCAGTTCTGTACGTATTTATGGTGTTATTACAGCGCATACAGCGGAAATGCAGCTTTTCCGTGCGCTTAAACATATGAGTAAGCATCCAACGTACGCGCCTTTCTTCAACGTTTTGCTAGATTTAGATTATGGGAACCATTTATTCCGAGGTCGGCGGGCTATCGTTTCCGGAAGCTTCTTCGGAGACGAGCTGTTGAAATATAAAACATGTTTCCTAAGGGTGAGAGATGTACCCCCATGCTTGAGTGCATCATCCCACGTACTTTATATCTTGGGTTGACGAAACGCCAGAAGCCTACGATACCTAAGGCTAGTATCCGCATTTTTTTATTTTGGAAGTTTTTATCAGGTACAATTATAAAATAAGACCTGAAGCTTTCCTGGCGACGAATACGCTCACTTCCTTCTCGGGCAGCAAATCAGGTGAAAAGACGAATAGATATCGCCCTTTCGGGAGTGTGCATCTCTCCCATCATTAGGATATTTATAAAATGTTATAACCGCAAATAAATCACTGGATATAAACAAAGACAAAACACTATCAAAATTGGCGTTACTGAACAGAAGACTGTTTTCAGTAAATTAAATGCCGGGTCAGGAGATGGCGTGAGTATAGAAAATTGTGTCAAAGAAACGTAACTACTTAACTTGAATATCAAGCTGTATTGATATTTGCTTCTTAAATCGACCGATATCCACTTTTAAGGCCGGTTTCCAAGAGAAGCTGAACTGAAATCCAGCATCACGACTAAGCGTTTTCAACATCACCTCCGAAGATTAGACATCTGTTGAGACCAGTGAAAGACAAACTGGACTTCCAAGTTCCGGGAGTGTACTGTATTCCCTGTGAATGTGGGACACCGTATATAGGACACACCGGAAGGACCATCGCTACCAGAATAATCGAACATGAACGGAGCATTCGTTTAATGCAACCTGAGAAGTCTGGGCTGGCAGAGCATTGTTTTGATAATGACCATAGAGCCAATTTTCGGGAGACGACCATCTTGGCAATATGCAACAGTTACTGGGAGCGAAGAATTAAGGAGGCTTTGGCGATATTCTCTGAAAGGCGCACGCTTAATCGTAATGCTGGATTTCAGTTAAGCTCCTCTTGGAAACCGGCCTTAAAAATGAAAGAAGCAAAGACCAATACGGCTAGATAATCAAGTTAAGTACTTATGTTTCTTTGACACAATTTTATATACTCACGCCATCTCGTGACTTCACATTTAATTTACTGAAAACAGTCTTTTGTTCAGTAATGCGAAGTTTGATAGTGTTTTGTCTTTGTTTATATTGGTATTATAGCCAGTATTTCAGTTGAGATTATAACATTTTATAAATATTCTGATGATGGGAGAGATGCACACTCCCGAAACGTCGATATCTAATCGTCTTTTCACTTGGCTTGCTGCCCGAGAAGAAAGTGAGGGACAATTGTGTTTGTTATGCCTACGTTTATGGAACCGAAGCGCATGATTTCGGCTCTCATAGTAGCATTTTCACATATAGTGCAAAGCTGTATATGTCCGCCGTTGAAAATTCGGTGACTGTTTCATTTTGAGTGATTCCCTTAGAGCACTTTATAGCCTTCGTGAGCTGTACAACTGTCATGATATACCTAGTACTGCGCATCCAGTATGGCCTCGACGTTAACGTGCTGTGTGCATGGATTCCTGGACACGCGCAGTTGCCGGACAGTTAAATAGCGAATTTAAAAGCTGAGGCGAGAAACTCTGTAGCTTAAGTGGCAGCATATCTGCCTAATGTTCAGGAGGTCCCGAGTTCGAATCTTCATCAGGATGAGTTATTTGGATAAGGTGTTTACCGAATTTTCCGATCATAAATGTTGGGTAACTCTAAGCTCATTGGACCCTGGGCTTATTTGAGCACCATTTCATCGATTTCAGTTATCCTCCAGTATAGATTAACATTGGAGCATATGAAATTAAAAAAAAGTCCATTATTGGTTTAGTTTATGTCACTTCTGAGTTATGCCACAACGGTAATGCAGTGACGCGAAGATTTGTGGAAATAAGTATAGCACAGTGAAGAAACTTCCGATGCTGTAACGAAGCTCTCTGTCATGTGTTGTTAGAATGTGTTCACATGGAGGTTATTTTTGAATATCAATTGCTGTTTCAGAGGCAGACATTTGCAGGGAAACACTTAAGTGGACAATTGAATTTTCTGTAAATAGTCCATGAGGTCCTCTTGTTCTAAATAAATTTTGTATCCGAAATATGAGCTTTAAGAAATGAGCAAAACTCCCCAAGAAATATAAATAGTGTTCAGATGTACCAGAGTGAGTCCAATGAAAACCTTAAATATTTTTAAAATATTATTTACTGTACAGAAGTGGTTCAAAGCTATATCACTTTTAAATATAATCTCCCCCACGCTCAATACAACTTCTCCAGCGCTTACAAAATGCATAAATTCCTTTAGAAAAAAATTCTTTTGGTAGTCCGAGCAACCACTCATGCACCGCGTGTCGCACTTCTTCATCGGAACGGAACTTCTTTCCTCCCATTCCGACTTTGAGTGGTCCAAACATATGGAAATCGCTTGGGGCAAGGTCTGGTGAGTATGGTGGATGAGGAAGACACTCAAAATGCAGGTCTGTGATTGTTGCAACTGTTGTACGCGCAGTGTGGGGCCTTTCATTGTCATGCTGCAAAAGGACACCTGCAGACAGCAATCCATGTCAGGAGATCTGTGTTATCTGTTTTAGGAGATCTGATGCACTGGTGACAGTGGTCGCTCTAGGCAATGTAATGCACCAAAATGACAGCTTCTTCGTACCAAAAGAGAGTCAGCATAACCTCCCTACTGCTGGTTCTGTTCAAAACTTCTTTGCTTTTGGTGATGAGGGATGGTGCCATTCCTTGCTCGCTCTCTTCGTTTCCGATTGGTGGAAGTGAACCCAGGTTTCGTCTCCAGTAACGATTCTTGCAAGGAAGCCATCACCTTCCCGCTCAAAACTCCGAAGAAGTTCTTCACAAGCATCAGCACGTCGTTCTGTCTTTTCAGGAGTCAGCTGCCTTGGCACCCATCTTGCAGACACTTTGTGAAACTGAAGCACATCACGCACAATGTGGTATACTGACCCACGACTAATCTGTAAACATACTGCAATGTCACTCGGCGGTTTTCCTTCACAATGGCTTCTACTGCTGCAATGTTCTGTGGAGTCACAACTCGTTGTGTCGGACCTGGACGTGGAGCATCTTCCACTGAAGTCACATCATTTTCGAACTCCCTACTCCATTCGTAGATTTGCTGCTGTAACAAACATGCATCACCGTACTGAATCTTCATTCGTCGATGAATTTCAATAGATTTCACACCTTTACTGCGCAAAAACCGAACAACAGAACGCTGTTCTTCCCTGGTGCAAGTCACAAGTGGGGCGGCCATCTTTATACTGATACTGCGACGGTATGTATGCATCTGCATTATGCTGCCACCTACAGGCCATTCTGCATGCTCTTTGTAGCACGCTTACCAACTTACAGGATAACGGCGCGAAATTTCGATTTGTTATTATAAATTTAAGGGTTTCATTTAACTCACTCTCGTACAGTTGAACGTTCTTGACATTTTGTTGGCCGACTTTTACAATGGTTTTCCAATACTTTGAATTTGTTTTAGCCATACTTTATGTTGGTCGTGTCATTACAAAGTTATCACATACAAAAGGTCCTTGTTTTTTAAATTTGCTTATTACTTCATCCTAATGAATGTTTCTTGTACTTATAACGAAAGACAAATGACTTACTAAATTATTTTTGCAAATAAATATGTTTCTGATTGAACGTGAAATATAGTGAATCATATGATTTTGTAATAGTAGTATGTAGAGCTATTCAAAACTAAACAATAGAGGGTAGAGAAACTCGTAGAAACTCATATAATGTTATGTTATGATGTAATGACGCACGCCAGCATGATTTTAAGAAGGAACTCTTAGATTCGTCGAACATGATTGAGAGAAAATTCAGTTTTAAGGGAAGAAAAATTGGTCTGGGAATGGTGAGTAGGTGCATAAGAAATATATGACGTTAAGTTTTAATAGTAAGAAAAGCTAAAGTACATTTACAAGAGGAAAGATTGAAATGCATAGCCCAAAGAGAGATGCTTGCAGAAGTCAAAGGGCAATTTGGACGATTGCGAAGCTCACGCAGAAGCTGCTGTAGCCTTAGACGTAGAGACGAAGTAAACACGAGGTCAAGAAAGAGAATGGATAAGAGGCCAGGGTACTTTTGCGACAGGTCCTAATGTATATTATCATAGGCGATCAGCAGGACCCTGTAATATCTGGAATATTTTGTGTCCACTTAGCCAATAAGATTGTGGTATATCATTCTCACCAACATTATTGCTTTGCAACTTCAACAGGAAAACCCCATTTTCTCTGCAGTTAAAGAAACAAAAGAAGACAAAGAAAGTACAGATTTCAGATTTTTAATTAGTTTCTGTGTAATGCTGTGTGTTGGTAAGCAGCAGTTTGCGTAATATCTAATGAAGCAAGCGTTTAATTTTGCAAACTCATATAGTTAGGAAGGGAACACGTTTCGACATTCGAACTAAAGATTGAAAGCTGGCGTCGGTAATTAAGAGTAATGGTGAACTCACAGTAAACAGCTGTGTTGGTTTTGTGCGTACACATTGGAACCAGCTGTTTGTACACTCGTTTCAACAGCCTATAGAAATGTTGTGCTTATGTTGCTATTGATTAATTCTTAACCAAACAGTTATCTGCTTTCAGAGACATTCATTCACTCTCTGAGTTAATCTTGTTGCTTTAGAAATGGAATAAATATTAACGCTAATGTAATAGTATCGGAAATGTACTAGAAAGTCAAAGACTATTATTAAATGGTTCTAATGAATATTCATAGACGCTGCATCTAGGGTCTAGGGAGAGCTAAACAACAAAGACGGAAACTATCTGAATTGCTAACAGAATTCATCTTAAAATTGTTGTGAATAATCTATTATTCCTAATTATCTTGTTCTTCTTCACTTCATGGATTAGGCTCTCGCCTGTTCCGTCTTCACAGTGTCTCCTTCCATTTTTTCCTCGGCCTCCGTACGTCCCTCTTTCCTTTAGAACTATATTGGAAAACTAGTTTTGGCAGTCTTGTATCATCCATTCTTCTAACATGTTCAAACCATCTTCTTCTGTACCTATCCATTCTTGAGGTGATAGCTTCAGCTTGTAATTCATTTCTTATATTTTCATTTCTTACTCGATCTTCGCTTGTACATCCTTTTGTTCTTCTCAAGAATCTCATTTCGTAACTTTGTATTCTGCCATGGTGTTGGGACTGCCATGGTGTTATAAAACTTTATTCTTGTTTCAGATCTTGTTTTATTCTTTAGGGTTTTGTGAATTGTTACACAAATTTTTTGAAATCTCATTGATCTTTTGTTCGTATATTTATCTTTCTCATTGCTGATTTCACATCCTAAATAATCGAAGGACGATACTTGATCCAATACTTTGTCATTAACGACTATTTTCGACCTTATTGGTATTTTGCCCCAGTTTGCCATTATTTTTTACTTTCCTATTGATATTTCAATATTAAAACTTTTGCATATTTGGTTAAGGTGGTGTATTGAACGTTGTAGATCATCTTCTGTTCCCGGTATAATTACTACGTCATCTGCATATAATAAAATATTTAAAATATTTCCTTGGGCTACTTTTATGCCTGCGTCAATTTTTTATCTCCAATTTTGGATTATTTTATTAACATAGATGTTAAAAAGTGTCGGTGACATTGGGCACCCTTGTCTCACTCCTTTGTTAGTTGCAATTTCTTCTGATTTCTCTGTCTTGAATCTTAAAATTATTTTAGTGTCCTCGTATAAAGCTTTCACCACCTTTACCAAATGTTTTGGGTGGCCTTGTTTTTTTCATTATGATCCACAGCTTTTCTCGGGCTACATTGTCAAAAGCCTTCTGGAAATCTATAAATGCTATATGTGTCTGCAGATTATGTTCTCTTCTTTTCTCCAGTATCTGCTGCAATATGAAAATATTATGTGTTGTCAATCTTCCTTTCCTGAAACCACTTTGTTCTTCACATAACAGGGATTTAGCTATTATTATTATAGCGGTTTTTGAAAGGAAGTAAGAACTAGAGTACACTCTTTAACGGGAGCTTTTGGTTTTAAATGAGTTTTGTTCTCTGATTTGAGTATTAGTGGGCCATGTAAGGACAACATAAAAATGATTAACGGTTGCTAGGGAAAAGAAAATCAATAATCTTGCTTGATGTGAAAAGATGAAAAGTTTTGGATAGGAGAAGAAAATCGATAATCTTCAGAGATATGTGTTCTGCAATCTTTTTAGTGATGAGTAGAGATGCAGGAGGAAAGATTTTTATGTAATTAATGGGATCTTTTTATTAAAGAAGTAAGAATTTATCGATATGCTGGAGGTTACCTGCAATGTTTGACTAGGAAAGAAAGTTAAAGTAAAATGTAAGCCTGAAAATACAATTATATTATTTGTTACAAAATTGGACTTTATTTCACTCTGAACTACACCTGAAAATGAGAGATCTCACGACACTTATTTAAAATAAGATGATACAATTGGTGACCAGAAGAAACTGATAGCTGCAAAACTTACACGAGAAGAGAAATAATTGTGCTTCCAACATATAGATCTTGCTTCAACTCCAATTAACTTGAGGTGGCGGCTGAGTAAAGATTCGCAGTAAAAGAATTAGTCTGCTATCAATCCTGAAAGAAGGCTGAGAATCATTTTATACATGTGAAGCTATTGATGGTACATGTATCAACTACTCCACATGTACAAATCACCTTCAGTCTTCTTTCAGGTTTAGTATCAGACTAATTCTTTTAATGCGCAACTTTACTCAGCTGCCACCTCAAGTTAAGGGCACTGGAAGGTTGATAGGTTTCAAAAAATCCATTTTTTGTTTTTAATGTTAAAATTATATAATTCTTCAGCTTTAAATTGATATATAACATAGGTTGTCAGCTGGTATTAAAGTCCTTTAAATTGTTAATTTAAAAATGGCGGCGTAACGATACGCCCACGTCTTGAGAATGATGCTTAATCTTTTGATCGTGATGTCCCAAAACCTTGATTTTTCATAATTTAGGTGCATGCTTCTCAAAAACTATAAAAGATATTGGCACAAAATTTGTAGTGGTTATTTGTCAATGTTCTTTGAACACATTCGGCTAACATTTATATTCATGTGATTTATAAAATGGATGAAAACAAATATTCAGTACTTAAAAATATTATCTTTTTTTTTTTTTACTCAAAACTAATTAATTTTTCGTATGCATAGTATAAACTATATGTGATTTTCATTTAGCCGACATTATAAAACTATCTTAGGTTATTTAGGATAAAACTTGGTGCATGTAGCTTTAAATTCCTACAAGTAAAGGGCACCTGAAATATAGGGTGCAATATTTTTTCAGGACACATGGTGTGATTTATGCCCCTTTTGCATGGACCTTTGTAAAAGTAATTTAAATATTATATAGTAGTTAAATGCACACATCCTTATACAGTAATCATACCGAATTTCAATTTCTGATAATGTTTAGTTTCCTATATATTCAAATTTTAATATTGGTAAAAATTAGCCTTGTCTGGGTAAAACTAACCTCCCAGTGTCCTTAATTGACCTATAAAAGACATAGATACGTAAGACATATGGGAAAGTATTGAAGAAAACAAATCTTTAAAATTGTATAAGCAATTAAAGACAATGGGGTAGGGAAAATATATAGATCAATGTGGCAAAGCTGGAAGAGAAGGCATAGCATGGATGAGAGTAGGAACATTATACTTAAAAGGGTTGATAAGTAATGAGGTAGCGATATGTGAATTTTGTGGAGATGAAGAGAGCACTGTTCATTACCTGATAGAATACAGGGAGTTAATAAATTACAGGAGAAAAATATGGGATAAGAAGTGGGATAGTGTGAGCAAATACGTAGTGGCAATACGCATGTTAACGGGGATGGTTTTTTTACTTTACGTCCTCCAACGTTAATTCATATCGGATGATGAATGGAATGCGTGAAATGATGCTCAAATTAGCCCAGGGTCCATAGAGCTTAGAGTTATCCGACATTCGTCTTTCAGGATAAAGGAAACCCTGGAAAAAACCTTATCCAGGTAACTCACCCTGACCGATATTCGAACTCGGGACCTCTTGAACGTGAGGCAGATATGCTACCACCACGCTACCGAGGCAGGCAACGGGGATGGGTGAAAAGAAAAATAGATGTATAGGAGAATTCTTATATAAGTTAAGAGAAAAGTGGATTAGGGTAAAAGAAGCGAAGGTCAAAAAGAAATGACACCAAGCTGCTCAGGAAAACCAAAGGCTTATAGCCAGGGGACCTGAGTGAGCAAGTATATCTTAGGGTCAGCAAGTTTCATGTATTTGTACAGGATGTATAATACGGCATGTTTAATGTTAAAGTTATTGTACTGAAATTATAATGGAAACTGTACAAATAAATAAATATCAAATATCATTATTCCGAAACAGTTTACTTGTGTAGAAGTGCTAAATCATAACAATTGAACTCTCATTTGAAATACAATGTGTTTATGTTTGATTATGACAGAACTGAATATAAGCAAGACTGCTTATTTCCACTGATACAGCATAGTAAAATTGCACGTTTACGTCAAAGACAATGTTACCTACGTATTGAATTTTTATCAGAATTTTTCTCATAAAGTGGATATGTCCTAAGGGGCATGATGTTCTGCGCTCCTGACCAATGTCCTGACCAATGTCCCGGCGGTTTTTAAATCATCCCGGTCAGATTAAATTTCATCATGGGCTGTTGCAACAAAAGTGGGAGAAAACCTCAACACGAATGGATGCTTCATTTATTAAAAACATGTTGGTAAGCTATAAATCAAAATTGGAAATAAATCAAGCTGCCGGAGAAGGTTCACTCAGGTGGCGAATATGACTGGTTTAACAAATCTAAGAGGCACAAGGAATAAGAAAAAGAGTAAAAAGAACAAAAAATCAAATTTAAAATGTGTAAAGTTTTCAAAATCTTAATTTTCATTGGTAGCGAACACCAAACTAGAAACTTTTTTGTATTGTTTTAATTTGCGTCCTCCAACGTTAAGTCATATCGGACGATGAATGGAATGGGTGAAATAATGCTCAAATAAGCCCAGCGTCCATAGAGCTTAGAGTTACCCGACATTTGTCTTGAAGTATAATGGAAAACACCGGAATAACCTTATCCAGGTAACCCACTCTGACCGAGATTCGAACTCGGGACCTCTTGAGCGTGAGGCAGACACTATACCACCACGCTACCAAGGCGAGCAAACTAGAAACTGGTAGCACATACATGCAAAATAACTAGTACAGTTTATGTTAAATTGACCCTTAATCCTTTAATAGGTGGTGCTGCCCTGGAGCAACATTACTCTGTATACATTTTTAAAATGCTTTAGAGCAGTTGTTTGTTATTATAATATTGTACTGGCCTTTTTCGGTTATTCTAACAAAATTTTGGGTCCTGTAAGTATAATATTGTTTTTACAATCACATTGTAGTGTTTCTTTTTGAATATAAAAGGGCAAAATCCAAGCAACTGCAGTCAAATAATACCCCTTCAGCATCCAAGAATGCCATCACACCGATTATTTTACTTGGGCCCTCCTCATCCTTTACTACAGGCATAGGTACAGCTCGGCACAGTTGCCGAGATTCGAACCTACGACGTTTTTCTTTGAATGGATGACCAATCCATGGTATATCACTTTAACGACCATGGCTATTCGAATCGATTGCGTTAAGGAACAGCAGAAAGCGGTATGAGAACAGTACAAGTACAGCAAGAGCGGCATAGGTAGTTAAATAATTCGTTCATTAAAGAGTTAAAGTATTTTGCTACTTATGCCGCTCTTGCTCAAATTCATAAACCGGTTTTAATACCCCTTTCTGTGCTGTCTCAACGCAATCGATTCGAATAGTCATGGTCGTTAAAGCGCTAGATAATGGTCTGGCCATCCATATATTCAAATCCAAGCGTCGTGAGTTTGAATCTCGACAACTGCAGTCAAATATGTCTGTGTAAAGGATGGGGAGAGCCCAAGTAAAATAATCGGTGTGATGGCACCCGTGGTTGTTGATGGGCTGTCATTTGATTGCAGTTGCTTGGATTTTGCTTTTTTATACTAATAAAACACTACAATGTCATTGTAAAAGTAATATAAAATTTACTATTTAAAAGGCTCAAATTTTTTTTTGTAACTGATAAAGGCCAGCACCACACTATGATAACAAACAAACCAGACTAAAACATTTCTCAAGCTAATACAGACTAATGTTTCATATTTGCTACACCATACATTTAAGGGTTAAGTTTAAAGCATTTATTCGTTTTCACCTGGAAGAATTTCGAAGTTAATTGTATACCATTAAAATATGTTTAGAAAGAGTAGAGGAACTGTGGAGAAATCTGAAATTATTTTGATATTTAATAATAATTGTATTTTCAAAACAATGTCTTTTTTATATTTACTTTGCACCAAAATTAAGGAGTAATACTAAGAGGCGTGTCGTAAAATAAGGTCTCCAATTTTATTTAATATAGAAAACATGTTTATTGTTAAGGAATGTTACATTGATGGAAAGGCGGAACTTACAAATATTTTTCAACGTAATCACCATTACGATCGATGCACTTTTTCATGCGCTGTGGCAGTTTTAGTATACCTTTGTCTTAGCACTCTCCCGCCAAGCTGCGCAGGTAGCGCTCAACCTCGTTTTTCAAATCATCGTCGGTCTGGAAATGTGTTCCACCCAGGTGTGACTTCACCTCAGGAAACAGATGATAATCACTAGGTGCTAAGTGTGGACTGTAGGGGGCGGCCGCTTTAACACGTTGCCGTTTATGGTCTTCGGTGAGTATTTTGGGGACCCACCTCGCACACACCTTGCGATAATGCAAATCTCAATCGTAGTCTTACTGACTTCAGGGATAAGTTCGCACAGCTCGTGAACTGTCACACGCCGATCTTTAAGCATTTCTTGCTCCACTTTTGCAATTGTTTCGGCTGAAACCAAAGGCCGACCAGAACGCTGTTCGTCATGGACGTCTGTACGTCCGTCTTTGAGCTCTCTGACCCACTTTCGCAAGTTTTCGACGTCCATAAACTGTGGCCTATAGACTTAGCGTAACTGGCGATGAATTTTAGTGGCAGGTAGTGCCCTTGGCACTTAAAAAAAAAAAAAAAAAAAAAAAAGGATCACTGCACGCATTTCGCACTTGGCGGCGGAAGTGGTAGAAAGTTCCATCGCAAACGGCTGCCCAGTCAAGACTAATAGTTACAAAGGGTTCATTGTGGTGGGAATTTGAAGAGGTGAAACCAAGCTACACGCCAGTGTTGCCGGATCTCGCGTAATAGCGTTCCTCACGACTCCAGCACCTTGGACACCTTATTTTACTGACACGCCTCGTACATAAGAGAGCACATTGCCTGTGCTTGTACATTTATATCTCTTAAAATGTAGTGTACATGAAAGTTCATTCAGTGACTCGGAGAGAGAATTCCAAATATGGTCAGCTAAATAAAAATAATTTTGAATTTTACACTTTTGCAGCTCCCATTTATGGTGTTAGACTTATTTTTGTACGTGACATGTGACATCTTTCGACAATGTGTTGCTAAGATATTGTAACAATCTGCACGAGTGTGCTACCATTTAAGTCTCTTAGTTCGATACAACTTAATGCATTATTATTGTCAAATCAAAGTTAAAATTATATTTCCATGGATCATACGGAACCAGACGAAAGGGGAGACCCAAATATTCGTCTGATGGAAGAAGTATAGTGAGAAATGCTGATCAAGTAACAGTAGTTTAAATTTGGTCTGAGACAGTTTTTTAGAAATTGCAAGGTGGCAACTGATTTTAAGCAAAATACAAACTAGCTGCTCTCTATGATAAGACCAACCGAGAAAAGGTATAACTCCATCTTATATCACATAGACGAATGTCGGGTAACTCCAAGCTCCATGGATCCTGGGCTCATTTTATCATCATTTCACCCTTTGCATTCATTTTCCGACGTGACTTAACTTTGGAGGACGTAAATTTAAAAGAAATTATATCACCACATGTTCCACAGAGAAAGTTCCACATTCTAAGGAAATAAATAAAACGAAAGACTAATGTTAGGTATTGTATTAAAATTAGAGCATATACTGTGATTAACACTTCCAAGATTCTTTTATGCTTTGCGCTGGATGTCGTTCATATGATATAGGTGCTGAAAATAGAGATTTAACCAAATATAAAATAAAAGTGAATATGTAAAAAATATTTTCGGCGATTACTAAAATAATATTGTGAATTACATATGAAGTGGATGTCAATGAAAGAAATGAAGTGTGTGATTCTGGAAGCGTAATAAGAACACCCGAGTTCTGCAAAGGAAATAAAATTCTTTTGCTTCTCCTGGTGAATTGATCTAAGTGGAGAGGTTTAGTTATGTATATGTATATACTATATTATATATAGTGGGATCCATATAAACTTGAACCACTTCAATAGGCCATAACTTTTGAACCAATAATAGGACACGCGCAACTTTGGGAGAGTATAACACACAATTGGGAGATTACATTACACTATTTACATCTTCTTCTTCTGCTTCTTCATCTTTAATCCATGGTTTGGGCATATCGCCCGTTCCGGTATCATAGATCTCTACAGCGTATCCTGGGTCGTCCGCTGTCTCTTCTTCATTTTGTATTATAGTTTCATAATGCATTTGGATATCTTCCATCCTCAATTCTTAATATATGTCCATGCCATTATTTGCCTTCGTTCTGATATTTTGTCATGGATTGGTTCGATTTCTAATTCCCTTCTAATATCCTCATTTCTTATTTTGTCCAATATTGTACAACTTTTAACACTTGTTAAACATTTCATTTCTGCAGTCTGTATTTTATTTAAATTCTTTTGTGTTGGCACCCAGGTTTCGCCTCCATATAGTAAAGTTGGAATAGCCATTACCTTATACATTTTCATTTTTGTATCCTTTCTCACTCTGTTTTTAAAAGTTCTTTGGATTGTCCCACATTTTGCTCGGAATTTGTTTACTTTCTCTTTTATATCAGCATTGTTTATAAAACTTATGTTACATCCTAAATATTTAAAACTCAATATTTGTTCTGAAATCTTATTTCCTAAAACAATTTTTGATCTTACATTATAATTTCCTTTAAAAGCCAAAGATTTTGCTTTTTATTCTGGTATTTTAAAATTATACCGTTATACTATATTATTTAGAATATATATTGATTTTTGCAGTTGATTTTCATAGCGATGAATCAATATTTGGTCATCCGCAAACAGCAGGGTATTAATATAAATATTTTCTTATATTTTGACTCCTGGGTCTAATAAAATCTTCCATTCATTTAGAATATCGTCCATATATATATATATATATATATATATATATATATATATATATATATATATATACGAAAATGAGTAGGTGATAAGTTGCACCCTTGTCTTAGTCCAGTCACTATTTACATCTCAGAGAAAATGTTGGAAGTGTCCTCCACCAGCATCTATACATGTTTGCACTCGTCTCACCATATCCTCTGAAGTTTTACGGAGAGAATCGTCGCCAATGTTACTTATTTCAGTTCGAATGGATTCCTTGAGAACATCAATTGTCCATGGCCTGTTCTTGTACATTCTATTTTTAGATACCCCCACAAGAAAAAAATCAGGTGAGGTTAGGTCAGAAGATCTGGGCGACCATAGAATTTTGAGATTATTCGATTATTAAAGAGAATGGTTACAAGTTCCATTGTGTGATTAGATGTATGGCACGTTGCTCCATCTTGCTGAAAATAACCTTCTCTCAATTCGATATCATCTCCGTAAAACTTCAGAGAATATGGTGAGACGAGTGCAAACATGTTTCGATGCTGGTGCAGGACACTTCCAACATTTTCTTTGAGATGCAAATAGTATAATGTAGTCTCCCAATTGTATAATATATTCTCCCAAAGTTGCACGTGTGTCCTATTTTTGGTTAAAAAATTATGGGCTGTTGAAATAGTCCAGGTTTATATGGATCCCAGTATATAAAAAACTCTTCAACCCATGTCAACATATTTGTTGGTATCGATCCGTTACCAGATAGTTCAAGAAATTCGGTTTTTACATTACTTTTAAATTGAAGTATGGCCTTTTGTTTCTCGTGAGAGTATGGCAATTCAAAACCATTATGAGGTAATGTGCTTTTTAAAGATTGGGCTATCTCGTCTGCCTTTCATATCGCCTTATGCCTACAATAAGAGATGCATTGAAACTATTTCTGGGAATTTTTATCTAATTTAAAGAAGTATAATTAGATTTTTTTAGGAGGACCACTTTCCATAATGTTAGTAATTACAGTAAGCTAGCTAAAAGCTATCTATTACAATAAGCTGCAGTAAGCATGTTTTCTGTGAAGTCCTGCAGTGCTCCTTCGGTTCCAGTAGGTGTGTTGAAGACCATATAAATCAAGAGGAGGAAAGAGATAATAAATATTTAAGCAGTGACTGGATCTGGTTTAGATAATGCACCACGCTGCATTGTTTCTGCAATTGAGTCTGTCTTGGTAAGTGGTTTGTTCTCAGCCTTTACATTTATTTATACCGGTGATCAAAATTGTAATTGCTTACTGAATAATTCAGTATTTGGAAACAATTGTTTTCTTTCATTCTGCCAATTTGTGTCTTCACATTCACCCTCAGGGTATAAACTAACAGCTAGATGCGTGCAGGTTTTATTAAATCGTACAGTATTTAGACTTAGTGAAAATGTTATACCTAGGTAATGAGTAAGGTTGACGTAACGATAAATAAGAAAAGCACTGTACCTATTTTCGCCGCTGTCAGAACCAAATGCGTGGCATCCGAAAATTATAAGAAATAAGATTGCGTGTTGACCTACGGAAGAAGGTAGAAGTTATTTTGGAATGTTCTTGCGGCTAACGTAAGCCAGAAAATAGTTTCATTAAAAGTAGCAGACCTCCAACTAACGTTCGTTATTCGAATGTTTTGATAACGAGCTCTGAAACTAAACCTTTGATCATAGACAGAACGTTGTGTTACAATATTACAGTTTACAAGTACGCAATTGTCCCAACCTTCATTTACGAGCAACCCAACTACAGTCTTACAGCCAATTAATTTAATTATGATTTGGCTTTTTGCAACATTCTGACATGTTGGTTTGGTATATAAAGCAGTTCAAGAGCGTCCATGAATTTAATTAAAAAAGAAACTTTGATACAAAATGTTGCTGTGAAATTCCTTCTACATGGGATTGGGGATTGGGATTTCATTACGGAGGGGATTTGATACGTAGTCCACCATATTGGGCCCATTGTTCCTATGTCCCCAAGTGGGGACACCCCCGGGAGGAAGGATGAGGCGAAGGAGACAGAGGGTGGACGACCCAAGGAGCCACGACAGTACAGAGGGAAGGCAACGTACCCGCTCCCCCTTAGCGGGATGACAACGAGCCCAGCAGCCGAGCCCTAATGGTCCCAGGCAGTTGATCCAAACCCCAAAGGTCTCTGGCTGGCGGTCCCGAAATACTCCCAGCAGAGGTGCTGAGGCCTACAACCGACCTACCGGAGGAGGAAGTAGCTTTCCTCAGAGCATATCATCCTGCCATGCACCACCGAGACTCCCGCCGACACTTCTACCGTGAAAGAGACCACCAGATGACATCATATGAAATGACAATGGAGATGCAATGGAGGGACAAGAAATTCGGGAGATGTAATTACCTTACCCAGCATTCGCCTAGGGAGCAGGGAAAACCCCCGGAAAAGAACCCATGGATTAGGTAGGTCCACCACGGGAATCGAACCCGGGCCTTTCAAATGTGAGCCACAAACGAAACCACCTGATTCATCCCGCTAGGATCCTTCTACATGACTTAAAAGACCAGTAATTATAATATTTACGAGGGGGGACACAAAATAAACCAGATAGATGAACCGTTTTACAAAATTACTTCAGTCATCTTCAAAATACTCTCCATTACATGCGATGCACTTGTCAGGTCTCTTTTCCCATTGTTGGAAGCATGTTTGGTACTCTTCAAGTTTGATATTGTCCAGTGCCCTTTGCGAAGCTGTTTTTACCGCCTCCACATCGTCATAACGCTCCCCTTTTAGCGTTTTTTTCTTTCGCGGAAATAGGAAAACTTCGCATGGGGCTAGGTCCAGCGAATACGGAGCGTGGGGAAAGACAGACCACCTCTGAGATGTCAAATAGTGGGTCACTTGTAAGGCCGCGTGTGCTGGAGCGTTGTCGTGATGCAGAAACCAGTCACCTGATCGCCAAAGTTCCCAAAGTACGAATTCCCGATGCACAATTCCACGAACCTCAAAAAAGACAATGATCATCGTCTTCACATTTGACCTCACTTGCCTTGCCTTGTTTAGTCTGGGAGAGTTGGGAGTCCTCCACTGACTTGACGCTTGCTTGGTTTCTGGTCATACCCGTAACACCAACTCTCATCCCCTGTAATGACTTTGTTCAAGAAGACTGGATCACGTGCAATCTCTGTTTTCAAGTCCTGACACACGTTCATGCGGATGCTTTTGTGCTCCTGTGTGAGAAGGTGCGGAACAAATTTAGCAGCAACACGTCTCATGTGCAAATCCTCCCTCAAAATCCGCTGGCACGAGCTCCAACTGATTCCTGTCCTTGCTGAAATTTGGTCGATCGTTTGGCGACGATCCTCGTTGATCTTTAGGCGGACCTTTTCAATGTCCTCCTCATTTCACGATGTTGTAGGGCGTCCAGAACGAGCTAGGTCTTCAACACACATCTCACCAGGTTTATAGCGCCCAAACCACTCGAAAACCTGTGTGCGGCTCATAGCGTCCTCCTGGAAAGCTTCCTGAAGCATTTGGTGTGTCTCTGTTGCAGTTCTTTTAAGCAGGAAACAAAATTTCACACACACTCCTTGTTCTTTCAAAGTTGCCATAACAACTTCGTAGAGATAACCCCCAACAGTCAAGAGAAACACAATACCACACTTGCACGTTCAGCTCTACACTGACGCTGTCTGCACAGCCGTTTCATGAAGGTCTCTACTAACACCATCTAGCATGAGAACACTGCGCTACGTCTACGAGTGGCAGCGCCCTTGGAGTCCGGTTTCTTTTGGCCCCCCCCCTAGTATATGTAACTATTATATGTATTGTAAATATAAAAGTTGTGGTGATACTGTAATAGAGGTAATGATAGTCTCGGTGGTGGTCAAACTATCTCTGGGGCGCCTACCCTAACCACATTTTCCTCCAGATATCACCTGGCATCGCTAGGCTGAGTGCACCCTGGACCAGACCTCCAAGCGAAGAAAAATCCTACAGCGGTACCGAGGGGAGAACCCGGTTCCTCCACGTCAAAGTCAGACTTACTGTCACTGCGGCACGTGATGGTACACAGCTTCTTATTTTAATTTTGAGATTGATTCCCTAGAAAGTTATGTGCATGTTCTATTTCTTAGGAACTGGCATCATGAGATTGTAATTGTATTTTTCTACCTAATGTTTAAACAATTGGCTATCATCATTGCCACTTCTGTGCTATTGCATCAACATGAAAAGTATTTTGAAAAAGTTCACTGCCCTGTTTTCTCAATGCCTAATTCGAAGGTATAATGAACCCCCAACAAATCTCCCAGTAATTATATATGAAAAAAAAAGCGAAGAAGATTGCATACGATTAGTATTAGGATTTACTACGGAGGGGATTCTGCAGGAAGACCAGTCGTGATCCATTGCACCTATGCCCCCAACAGGTGTACCTCTGGCAGAAAGGATGAGGCGAGAGGAGACAGACGGTGGCCATCACTACCGGAGGACGAAGTAGTTGTCCTTACAGCATATCATCCTGCCATGCACCGCCGGGACACCCGCCGAAATTTCTTATCCTGGAAGAGACCACCAGATGACACATGATGTAAAATAATAATGGAGATAAATTGGAGGGATAGGACATTCGGGGGATGTAATTAATATACCCAGTATTCGCCTGGCGACCCGGGAAACCCCTGAAAAAGTATGGGTTAGGTAGGTTATGGGGATCGAACCCAGGCCTCCCGATTGTAGGCCCAGACGAAACCGCCTGAGCCATCCATCTCCGTTGCCTACGACTGACGACAATCAATATGATGACAAGCATGAGGAAAAGAAAAGAAGTAAGATTTCATGAAATTCACCTCTAATATCGTTGACTGTTCTGCAAATTTGAGCATTAAATAAGTTAACAACTGGAATTCCAAAAGTAACATGTTTAATCATACATCAGAGGAGAGGGGAGGGATAGACCTAGAGATTCAGTGGAATAAAATGAAGGAAGCCGTAAGCTCTGCTGCTATAAGATAAAATATCGTTTAGAAGTTTGTTCAACCTAAAATAATTATGCGCTCATTAGTGTCTTCAAAACACGATACTGCAGTGATAATGGTGTTGCTGAAGTGTGTTTTTAGTTAACATACATGTTAGCTTAACTGATACAAAAAGAATTGGACGAAACTGTTTCACGATCAGGGTTCATTTATGGTCTTGATATTAATATATTTATTATCTTATCACGACCTGAATGATTTGCATGAAGCTTCTAACTTCCAGAAATTGTACTGAAATAGATCAGTACGCTTTTTAGTTTCAATTTATGGCCATTTGGCAATAATGGTCTAAGTCCATCGGCATACGCTAGGAAATAGGTAGTTTCCATGTACTCCTTGATATGTTTTAATAAATTAAAAGTAACAGAATATAAAATCTTGGGAAATCTGTCAAATAGATTTGTAAATGACTGCCACACAACATAACGCAACTGGGAGGCTTACAAAATGCAAAATACCTACTGCCACAGATGTGTATATTGAAACTATATTGAATGCATCTTGTTATTTTTAAATGAGCCATCCTCCCGCAGAAACAAAAGAAACAAAATAGTTATTCAGGAATGTAAACTTTCTGAAATCGATCAAGGCTGAACATTAAATTTTATGCAGCTGTTAAAAGTAAATTATTTTTTTGGTATTGTTTCCTAAAATTTCTAATAAACACTGGAATACAAATGAAAATTCTCTATTGTAATGCATTATATTTTGAATAGTGTTCAATCGATTAATCTATCGATTAATCCAGATATTATCTGTTGAAAAATTAGTTGTAAGGATTATATAAAGTACTTTAATACTCTCTACATTTCTTTATTTATGAAACTTTTACATATTTAGATTCAAAATTTGTGTTTGCATCATATGTGTCTGCTTTATATAACGTTACTGGCTTACTGCAGTTTACAGAAAAGTTACACCACCACCAGCCCAGAGAAGAGGGATCAGTTATTGTTTCCATAGCTGCGTAAGCGAAGTGTTCGGTTCAAGGCTGTACAGTGCAGTTTATGCTAGCAAGCGATAAATAGTCAGTTGTATAAATATGTTGTCACACACAAACTGTAAGGAAAGAAACCTCTCTGTCAGCATCTGTATGTAGTTATGTACCTCTGAGAATATTTTACAACAGAAGTGTTATTTAGACTCTATCGGGGTTCAGAGTGATTTCTTTTAGCTATCTGGAGTCATATTGCCTCAAAGTTCAAAGAAACATTACGTGTCTAGTGAAAGCTTGATACGTTGGAAAGGCTGTTTAGGGGCCAAATTTTCGTAAAAGAGTTTTGATTAATATTTATTGTAATCGATTAATTTTAATCCACTCGATTAATCGATTAAATTTTTTAATCTCTAATGTAAAATAAAGAATTAATCGTTTCAGTTAATCGATTAAATTACGGCAAGGTAGAGTCATATTGAAAAATTCAGTGCCATAGCCGAGATTTGAACCGTGGATCTTCTGGTCTCTGTCCAGCCGCTCTAACCAATTGAGCTAATATGGCCAACGTGCCGATAGGACATTAAGTTGTCCAACTGACTCTTGTTTTTCCCGGTAAACTACTTAGGAGTTCTTATAAACACATGAGACAACTATCTTAATGTCTATCTTAGTAATTCAATTGGTTAGAGCGGCAGGACGGAGACCAGAAGATCCGTGGTTCAACTCCCGGCTATGGCATTGAATTTTTCAGTCTGACTCTACCTTTCTATACTTTAGCCTAGACACTGCCAGTGTGAAAGAACAATTAACTTCGATTAAATCACGCAGCACTAGTTTTGAGATGTCACAAGCGTGCGCGGGCTCGCACACACTCCCCCCCCCCCCACACACACACACACTCACCCAAAACGGGAAAGTTTTATTTTCTGTAGAACCTACTTTTCCCATAAGTAAAATTTTTTCCTCAATAATAATATACAAGTTTGTTATACATTATTATATAGAACTACCTTAAGTATGTCTGTAGTATATTACCCAAGGCCATTTTCTTATGGTCTTTTGAATCTTAGCGGGTAAGATGTAGATTATAATTATAACGTAGCATTGGATATCGTTTTGGATGCTGGATCCATAGTGCGGAGCATTGTAAATCTTCGGAAGTCGTGGATGAGCATGCATATGATGGCGTTGCGAATTACTATAGTGTTGTGGGAATGAGGTAAAAATTATTTGCTTTGAATTCGGTTGATTTGGAAAGAGGAGACGTACCGCCAAATAGAGTGGCTGCACTGATTTATAGGTCAAATGAGAGACGTGTACATAAGGAGCTTGTAGTGCAAAGGTAGTGCAGATTGTGTAAATACTAGCTAATTTGCTTGACAGATCCTGTGGCGGAGCTACTGTAGTAAGCTGTTAACATACAGGATCCAAGGAGCCTGCTATTCAAGCTAACGCCACGACATGTGGTAGATTCTGCTGCTGTTATTTGTAGTAAGCTGCCATAAATATGGGTTGTGTTGCTTATAGTAAGCAAATTCCGTAGTGAATGTTTGAGAATTCATTAATAGCGCTATATTTTCATCACTGGTGCCATTATCACGGAAAATTTGCATCTGAGCAGAAGTAAATTGCTTTGGTCTGTGATAGCACAGTATAGTATTTGTTTGACAAAGTGCGTTTATTGAAGTAACATTGAAATAAGATGGATGGGGTTTTAGTTGTAATTTGAGGAGCGTACCTTTATACGGGGTATTATTATGACTTTGCGGATTCGTTAAATTAAAACTCCATGTTATAAACACTAAGATTTGCTCTTTATTTCCGTAGAAACACACTTTGGTCAACCTGGTAGTCCAATACAACTTTCAAGGTCATCGGCCACAAAGTTCACAGAGATGTTCACGCACACGAGTTCAATTAATAACTGTCTCCCAGTGGTGGGCGGCGGCTCCTTTTATAGTTCACTCACAATTCCGGAATGTTCTCAAACAAACAAGACGGCGCTAGAAGAAAGACGAACTCTCCAGAAATCCCTCTCATCCCCCCTCCGTTTCTGCGAGCTTTTATCTCCGCACTGTACTGTCCGTCCCTTTGAACTCATTTCTCGCGCCGCCTAGCCGTAACAATACGTTCGCGACAATATCAAACGCTTTTTGAAATAAAGGAATCGCCCAAGACTTACGATTTTACTTCAAAGGTTCCCATTATACTATCAACAGTTTAGTATAAAAGTGATACGAACAAGAATGATGAGATCTGAAAACAAACTGTGTAGCTGTTGAGTCAGTGCAAAAGGTGTTACTAGAAAGTAAATTGTTTTTTTACGCACTAGCCGTCTATCGGTCAAGCGTTTGGATATGTAGAGTCAGACTGATAAATTCAATGGCATAGCCGGGATTTGAACCACGGACTTTCCAGTCTTCGTATGGTTGCTCTTAACCATTGAGCTTCCATGGCAAACATGACAGGATAATATTAAATTCTCCAACTGAATCGTAATTTTTTTCGATAAACCACTAGGAGAACTCATATGCACATGAGAAAACTACCTCAATCTCGAAGTACAACGCATAAGTAATTTAAGTCCCGGGCAGTTATTCGGTAAAGGAATGCAAATTAATTATTATTTTCACACTAGCCGTGTGATGCAAGTTATTTTTACATCAATTATTATACACTGGAAAAGGTTGCTGCACGCATTGGTCGCTAGTTCGATGCAGCTTATTCTTACGTTGTATATTTTGAAGAAGTA
Source organism: Mantis religiosa (assembly GCA_030765055.1). Taxonomy (NCBI): domain Eukaryota; kingdom Metazoa; phylum Arthropoda; class Insecta; order Mantodea; family Mantidae; genus Mantis; species Mantis religiosa. Next base: position 153,245,333 of record CM060953.1, read on the forward strand.
GGGCCCCTATCCTCAGTGTAGAGCAAGAGTTCCGCCAAAGGGTATGCGTGGATATGTATGGGAATAAGGATGATTCCAATGACACTGGAATGCAAGTTTCAGACTGGTTTAATGACTGCTTCATCTTTATCATCACATCAATCGCGAAGTTGCCGACCAAGGGTTACCAATATATACCGTTCAGAGTTACCGTATGTCAAATGCATATTATGCGATAACACTTAATTCGTTATTTACGTAGGAACCGATAGATACCTTTCCTACTCGGTTCTGGTCTGCCTTCGCCGAAGACCGAACCAGTTCTGTCTTTCTTAATGGACCGCCAGCCCAGTTGTGGCCCTCACTTCAGCTGCGTGTGACTTTTACTTCTCGAAGTCTGTCTTTATTCACACCAAAATTTATTTTTGTGACTATTTTGTCCATTGTGATTATTAGTATCAGTCATGCCACTATTAAGGGTCCGAACAATGCCTTTTCAAACGGAGTCAAGTATTATCCGCTTAGAATCCCTGCTAAAAACCCGCTTTCTCCCAGCACTTTGTTAAAACTATTCAACCCAACTACATCCGCACGCGTCTTGACAAATATACCTTGTTCCTTTGAAATCCATTACGATTCTTTGTTCATTGTATTCCTTAATTTCAGTATCACGTGTGTAGCCCAAGGATTGGAACCGAAGCGCCTCCTAACGTCAGCATTGACGAGAAAGGGGAAACAAGTTTTTGATTTGAGGGTATTTGAAACATGTATTTCTGTTGTAATATGGGACTTTTACCTATCGTGGGTGTGCTATACAGAAATTAGGAAGCAAGGTATGGGAAATTCTGTTTGACACCTTGATTAAATTTGGGTGCCTTAGTCTGGGCTATTTAATTTCCAAGCGTACATTTACAATCTACAGGAGAGAGAAACGTCTTGCGATATCATATAAATGATCAAATTGATAAAACTATAATGGATGTCGCCTGATTTTTGATAACAATGAACGTTGAGAATGAAATCACACGCTAATCACGTGCAGTTTGCTCTTGGATTTCCTCGATTGTTTGTTTTTAAGCTTATCGCAACAGAGATAAATCAACGTTGTATTGCATAAGCTCTCACTGCTGCTTTTGTGTTGGTAACATTGTGGTGTTTAATCCCCTTACATTGGCATTGCTTTTGCGATAAAAATGGGCGGGGCTACAGAATAATCGCTTAGCAGTAATACAGCACCCACAAAGTTTCGAGTTGGGTATGATTCGAAATTTGGACAAAACTGTGTCGTAGAGAAGCCATAGAAAGATATTTTCTTATTAAATTAATATTATTTCTTATGTAAAATCTTCAGTTACGGTAATATTGTTTCGATATGTGTGTCATTCAATATATTAAGAACCCAGTCTGATGTGTAACTTTCCTACGGTTTTCTCTACTCATTATACTTCACACAATCCCTATTATGGTGTAGGGTTATATTACATATTATTATAGTTATTATTAATTATATGTTTATATTTATAGTAGTCAGACAAAAACTGAACTTTCTACTGACATTTCATTTCTATGCTGAACTTTTGTCTAGAATAAATACAAACATTAAGCAATATAAAGTTAGGCACATGCAGAATGTTTGATATGAGATTGAATTCCAGTCAAGGCCAAAGAATAGGGGAAGGAACCAATTGCTATGCTAGCAAGCCATCAGGACTGCTATAAATATGTATTGATCCCAGTTCCACGTAGGAATGTCTTAGAAAAAAGATAAACATAAGAACAGCAAAAATAAATATATTAAGGGCGACGGACAAAAAGAACTAACATAATAAATAATGAAGATATAACAAAAGGTGTTATCTAATGAATATAACAAAATTTTAAAAAAAAAAAAAAAAAAAAAAAAAACAACAGTAGAAGGAATATGTAGGTACGAGGTATTTTTAGACGTGGCATATGACGAAACGTTGCGCAGTTGTTTATGGTTGAGCCAAGTTGTTTATTTGTAAAAACAGGGGGTTTCAGGTTGGTCATCTGTCATCTAACCCACAAGCTTTATCAGCAGTCTGCTGGTGAAACCAGAGTCTTACCCCCACCATTGATTTGCATGATGTCATTCGCGCACATCCGAGCAAGGTCACCTCTGTAAGGCAAAGGAAACAAGGTTAATAAAATAGTAGGAGACCAAAGGCAAGCATAAAGTTGAAGTGCCAGAAGGGCGTTAAACAGATGGTTGTACGAGGTTTTTTTCATTGCAGTTATACAAACTGGCTTACACTACTCAAAAGAAGAAAAAGAACAGCAAAAGACCGGTTACAACGCGATATAGAACATGAAACTAAAATGTATATTGTCAGGTTTTTACTAATGAACAGGGGTGTAACGTTAGGGCCTGCAGGGCCTGCAATGCGGGCGGACCCGTTATTTTATGGGCCCGCAGAAAAAGAGAAAAAAACATATTATTCTTATTAATTTATGTACAAATTATAATATATAAAGTTATAAATTGTGAAATATGTATATCATAAATAGTAAAGTTTAATGTCAGTCTGCATAGAAAGTTAATGGTCAGATAAACGGTTTCCCAGAATCGATCAACGTTTAGTTGAGTTTAGCACAGCTGTGTGTGTTAACAATGTCTGCCCTTTACTACGAATTCTCTGATAACACTGGCTTGCATCATGTTTCTCTGTCGTCACAGACGAGCGAAGCATAGTTATAACGACGAAAATGAATACCAAAATATCACATTAGGCAGAAAGTTATTCTTTATTAATGTGTAGAGTTCCTGATATTGTAATATGCACATTTTTTTCTAAACATTTAACTTTTGTCACACTTCTCATTCGACAACAATGTCAATTATACATTAAGATGTGAATAACTGGCAGGTCAGTCAACAGCCAACTCAGTTTCAGACGACCTTTCTTCGCGGGAACTAGGTGCATCGTAAAAGGTGGTGTAATATTTTCAAAACATTACTGGTTAGAAGTTTAACTTTCTCTATTTAACTGTATACTGTATCAGTAAAATGAAACCTTTTAAAGTTAAGTACGAACATCTAAGTGGTGCACAAAAAAGAAAGAAGAAGCGTGAATTAGTAAAAGAAACACATTAATGAAAGTAAGTGATCCTTTTTCTCCTAGTAGTAGTACTAGCTCAAGTTGCAGAAGTTTGCAGTGCCACAAGTGAGTGCATTTCTGAAGTAAACATCAATAATAATTGTGAAAGTGAAAACGAAATATCAAACGCCATAAATATAATTAGACCAATCAGGACTATCCAAATGTTCCTGCAGATTGTCAGTTATATGCAGATAATGAAACTTAGAAAGTTCCTTGTTAGACAAAATCCTTGTCAGCTAGTGGGCCCATTCTCCAAAGATGCTAAGCAGGAAAACAGATCCTTCTCCACTAAATATTATGAAACATTAACTTTGGCAGGACAAATAATTTGGAGAGAATGGTTGTGTTATTCATCTAAAAATGACTCTGTTTACTGTAAACTGTGTTGGCTGCTTGGAGGACAGAAATCGTCATCAGCTTGGAGGGAGGGAGTTCGAGATTGGAGGTGCCTAACCAAAAGTATATTGCGACAGGAAACTAGCTATGCACATTTGAACGCTTGCGTCGTTTTCAATTCGCGGCGTAAGGAAACCACAGTTGACGCGGGTATGAATTCAGAACTAAAGAAAAGTAAGAACATATGGAAACAGGCCCTTGAGCGTATTGTGAATGTGACTTTAAGTCTGGCATCCAATGATATAACTGTAATTGAAGTTATGTCAGTTAGTTTCTCTTCGGCTATACATTATATTTTAGGGGGCCCGGATTTTAATTTTTGCAGGCGTATTGCGTACGTTACGTCTCTGCTAATGAACCCAGGCGGGATGGTAAAGGATGTGGTGCTTGAACATATACCTTTATGATACAATAACGTTCGAATATATTCATGTTATATCACATCTAACACTGTGCTGTTTGTTCTCTTGACGATACTCATGATGTTCCTGCTTTTACAATGAAGCAAAAGATTCAACATGCGGAAAAAACATTAAAATGTTCATTCTTGATAACAAGGCTTTCCGATGGAAGAGAAAAATTCAGGAGCAAAACGGCAAACTTTCAAGCATGTCATTTAGAATAAATTCTAAACCTGCAGAATGAAATACTTTGGGAATACCGTACTACGGATAAATTTAATATGAACTGTGTTTAAGGAGGTTAAGGAGATTGCATTTGCTCTATATTTTAAGATCTCCTGGTTATACAAAAGCATACAAACTTCGATTAGATTAAAAAAACTCCACAGGATATTATGTATTAAAATTTCGTGTAACCGTCGTGGTTTTCCAGTTATAAAACGTGAGTTTCAGTAAAAAGACATTCAAAGTCTACTGCCAGAAAATTAAAGACTTTCATTTAATTTGAAACATTTCTTAATTTAATCTAAACCATTGGATCCATTTTTGAGAAAAACGAAATGTTCTAAACGTTTTTCTTTTGAAATATTTTTTGTAAAGTATTGCACGTAAGACGTAGTGCCTACATTCAAGTTTGGTATTGTGAAAACCTGGCCAGGATGGTGAAGGATTAGGTTGCCACGTGGCCAGGTCACACCTCAGGGGCTACAAATTCAGAGATAGGCATATTCAAGAGAGGTTGGGATTTTCTGTATAATGGTTCAATTATATTACAAAATACTGAAACTACGAGGGCTGTTTAATAAAGAATGATAATAATTTTTATGGTCATAATTTTTGCACTAAAATTCAATCTCATTATATTGTATTAGATGAATGTGAAACAAAGATGCCGTATCAGTTTCATTGTTGGTACTCCGGTTTCCCGCCTGTGAGAACCAGACAAGTTCAGACATGTTCAGTATCGCCTACCGCTGCAATGGAGGTAACATGCAGTTAAAGTTGATGTTAGAGGAAGATCCGGAGTTTCTTTCAAACGTAATCACTGTCGTCTCATTCTTTGATATTCATGGAATGGTTTATCAGCATGTTGTACCTGCACACACATCACTAACTGGAAAATACTACAGGGATGTCCTGAAAACGTTGAAAGTCCATATCAGGCGCAAAAGACGACATTTCCGTGAAGTAGGCTGGATGCTGCACCACGATAATGCGCGGCCGCATATTGCCAATGTTGTTGCTGAATATCTTGCAAAAATCAACGTGAAGTGCATCCCTCATCCTCCCTATAGTCCGGATTTAACCCCATGTGACTTTTTCTATTCCCTAACTTGAAGAAACGCCTTCGTGGGAGGCATTATCCATCATCAGAAGCAGTGGTGAAGGCTGCGGAGGCGATTTTGAAGAATCTCTCAACAATGGCTTCCAGCATGTTTTCGAAGACTGGCAGAAACGCTGGGACAAGTGCATCGCATACAGAGGAGACTATTTTGAGAAGGACCATCAAAATTATGAGGATGAGTAACGGTAAGTTGTCGAAAAATATTGTGATCATTCTTTTTTGAACAGCCCTCGTACAATTTAGACATGAAAGGTTTACTATAGTAATAGGAGATACACAATTGGCCACATGGCCGCTATCTTTGCGAGAGCGGACCTAGGTCCGTCCTTGACCAAAGCTGGCACACGAGAGAGCGGGAGGAAGCGTCTTACATGCCTCATGGGTCACGTGACAGTATTTAGGTAACCATTTTCGAGTTCGATGTTTTAAGTTACGCGGAATGTACACATGCACTTCTCTATCACTCACATAAACAGGCACTTTTTCTTAAAAATACTTTCTTTTCAATTCACAGGGTATCTTAAAACTTTTTTTTTGCGTTTAAATGTAAGAATTGAATTTTTGGGAGAAATGCATTACTTTCTCATAAATACGTTAGAGAATGCAAAGATATCAATAAGCAAGGGTAAAATTAATATCTATAGGAACCTGTTAAACCTGGCAATTACTGATCTTCCTTTATATTAGATATTTAACATCCTGTATTTAGCTGTACAGGTCTTTTTGACTATTTTTGTTGACCTGCTTCTGGACACCAGATTATTTACTGTTGAACAGCAAAACTAAAGCTGATGGTAGTGATTACGCTGGAAGATGGGAGTGCAAAAATTAAAAAGGGCGTGACTCTTGCTTCTCATTAAGAGTACCCTTTTTCCTTTCCTTCTTTTATTTTCCTTCTTTTATATGCAGATTTTCATTAATAATCACAACAGTAATAACAGCAACAATAGACGAAGAATTTTGTTGTTTTCTTCCTCCATATCTGTATACAACTGCGGTTTAATCTTTTTCGGAGAGATAGCTGGGAAAAATGAGTCCGTGTAATGAAAGTGGAAGTCCCTTCTGAGAAAGACATTCTCTTTAAAGCGGCTTTAAAATTTAAGGAATGTTTCCTCGGTACCTTCGAGTTAATCAAATATTGTGACTTGATGCGCTTTTCCAAGCTGACACTCGATAATCTTGCTCAATTTTCTCTGAGACATCGCTTGCTTCACTCTATTGCTTTACTAATATTCACTTCACGAATGTGAACTAGTTCAATTATTATTACATTAATTTCACTGTGACATCACTTTCACTTCCATGGTGTAGGCTCTCCCGTACGGTTCACACGGTTGGAGTCGAACCTAAGACTCCTCCAATTCCTTGCAGAAACAGTACTCATAGCACTTCACCATGGTCGTCACAAACTTGTCGAAGAGCTCTTTTCGCTGCTCTTGCTAGTTCATTGACTTACTTCGTCAGCAAACTCGCTCACTTGACTTCTCACGATTCCACAGACTAACTCAAAATTAGCCACAATACTGTTCGTGCCTAACTGCAAGACTTCGCGATACTTCCGTACAGTCTGATTTTTAAAAGAAGATTCGTGAAGGTCATAAAGCAAGAGACGCGAAGGGTAAGAGGGGAAGGTCGTTGCTATGGTAACGTAAACAAAGGTTCCCAGATTGGTTCCACTGGTGAATCACATACTGTGATAGGTCGAATTCTTGTTTATGTTGAGAGGATAAAGAAAAGGGGATGCTGTCTGCTGTTGGGCAACATTGCGGAACCTCACGTGGAGAAACAGATGACCTTCATGTATTTTCTTTTAAAAATCAAGCTGTACTCACCCAACTATTGCACTAACTGAGAGTTGGCAGGCTGAGAACTGCTCAAGGTGTGTCGTACTTGTGTACCTGCTTAAACACAGAGGCTTCTATTCAGATATCATTTTTGTCTAGACTAACTTTGAACTCAGTCGGTTCGCACCAAAAGCAGTTCAACTTCTTGACATTCATAGACAGTAAAAAGCTTGGACCAAGAAAAGCCGTGGGTCAGCAAGAAGCAAATGTTACACGACGAAGAAAGGTTCTTCACGCGAATCTCATAGAGTGGTAAACAAACCACGCTCAACTACAAGTTTATAAATTTCTATGGTAGTTTCACAGCTGTTTCTTAATCATTTCTATGATTGCTGCTTAACGTTCAACGGCATAAGTCTGGTGCTTTGCGAACACGAAGATAGTGAAGAAGCATGTAGTCATTTGGTCAGAGGAAGAGAAAAAAATACATGTATTCTTTAGTTCAGAAAAGGATGGGCATTATGGAAAATAAGTCAGTCTCAATGTCAATACGAGAAAGAAGGACCCAAGGCGGGAAATAAAGTCTTCTGCAGCTTTTGGAGGCAAGGAATGGAGTATTCTCCATTTAAAAGAACAATAGAAGAGACAGAAGGCACATGTGAACGAGAGTGTTCACAAAGTGCGGTCTTTATTGTGTTATATTTAACGTGCACTTCTGGCACTTAATATTAGGTTAGGTTCATATGGAATTTATTTTAGCTGCAAAGATTAATTAATTTGACCGCTCTTTAACGTATAACAGGAAGTAGCTACGGTTATACAGTTGTTATTTATCTATTCAAAGAGCTTCAATAGATAAACTTAATGCACTAACTGATCGCCGTGGTGGCATATAGAGTAAAAACGGGTGTTAAATAAAATTACCCTAGTGCTAAATGAATTTCAATAGGCATGTAGAAGGAATCAGGTACTCTAGTAAGTGCATGTTTCGATACTAAACCTGTATCTATTGCTGAAACTTAGATCGTAAACTTTCCAATAATATCCAGTTTTGGTATATACGAGCATTGTTCAATAAAGAATGATCACAAATTTTTTCTGACAACGTACTCATCCTCATAATTTTGATGGTCCTTCAAAATAGTCTCCCCTGAATGCGAGGCACTTGTCCCAGCGTTTCTGTCAGTCTTCAAAGACATGCTGAAACAATTTTGAGAGATCCTTCAAAATCACCTCACAGCCTTCACCACTTTCTCTGATGATGGATAATGCCTCCCACGAAGGCGTTTCATCAAGTTAGGGAATAGAAAAATGTCACATGAGGCTAAATCCGTACTATAGGGAGGGTGAGGGATGCATTTCACGTTGAGTTTTGCAAGATATTCAGCAACAACATTGGCAATATGCAGCCGTGCATTATCGTGGTGCAGCATCCAGCCTCCTTCATGGAAATGTGGTCTTTTGCGCCTGATATGGACTTGCAATGTTTTCAGGATATCCCTGTAGTATGTCCAGTTACTGATGTGTGTACAAGTATAACATGCTGATAAACCATTCCTTGAATATCAAAGAATGAGATGACCATAACTTTCCCAGCAGAAGCAACCACTTTTGCTTTTTGGAGGGTTGGTGATGAAGGAGATTTCCACACTGAGCTTTGCTGTTTGCTCTCAGGATCAAAATGATGTAGACAAGTTTCATAAGCAGTGATTACGTTTGAAAGAAACTCCGGATCTTCCTCTAACATCAACTTTAACTGCATATTACCTCCATTGCAGCGGTAGGCGAAACTGAACATGTCTGAACTTGCCTGGTTCTCACAAGCGGGAACCAGGAGTACCAACAATGAAACTACTATGGCGTGTTTGTTTTACATTAAGCTAACAGAATATAATAAGATTGAATTTTAGTGCGAAAAATTATGACCGTAAAAAAGTTATGATCATTCTTTATTGAACAGCCCTCGTAAGTTTTCCTCCGTCGTCTTATTTCGCGAATTCTACGTACCGCAACAGCGGTGATCATTTCACAGTCGTCCATTTTTGCATTGATGATCTGCCTTTGATATACCCCTTCGAGGTGGACCAAACGTTTGCGCCGGATCAATGATTTTGGTCTCCGGACCATCGCAAATCCCGGTTTATCAATAAGAAAATCCATGGCTCACCAAAAGTACCAAAACCGGCTATGGAGCCATTGCTAGACTTGCATCTTGTTATGTACGTTTTCCCGACGAGAGGAGGATTGTAACTGCACGGAAGTTTTATGATATATTACATTTACTTCAGTATAAATCTCTATATTTATTTATATATTTTTTTTTATAAATTATTAAAACAAAACGTTTAATAACACATTTAAGATACAGTGTGATACAATTTAATGTTGTAGTTTACATTCAGTTTCTTTATTTACTTTAAAGATAAATATAATCATTCCAGCAAGTGAAATCATTATTGATGTATGTGATATTTTGTGGCTAGTGGTTAACAATGTTTTCAAAAAGGAAGGCAAGTTTCAATAGAATAGAATTATGTTCATAGTCATATACTGAACTTTAGTTGTAAGTTTTGTAGATTAGCTATTATTTTCGTGTATTTGGATATTACAAAACTATTATTTCAGCTCATTGTTTTTTATTTGTTAAAGATTTTATTTACAGCTTGACTTTCTCATATACTTTGCATAAAATATACTATAGAGCCTTTGCAATAAATATTAGGATATGGACATACAAATTAGGCAATGAACCCCCAACAAATTGTTACCTAGGTAATTAATAACAAGTTTCTGCCATAATTTAGTTTATTAGGAGTATCCCAAAGGATTATGAAAGAATATTATTTAAGAGATCGCCGGAGGGAAATAGGATCAACACAAACTGAAGAGACAGTTTACTAGACTTGTGAAGAACTAATTTAAGACGCACGATCGATGAATTGAAGATTCTAGTTGTGGATATCGCAAAGATGAACAGAAACCACCGATAGAAGGAGAATTCCAGCAGAATAAGAGGATATATATATATATATATATATATATATATATATATATATGGAGAGAATCAGAGTGGACAGACACAAATGATTATGTTGAAGAGGAAAGCTGATAGCCCGGATATCTGGAACTCACGAACCAGTTCCATCTATTGATGCCAGCTCCTTTAGGAGATCCATACGACTAGAAGGAAGCTTTGGGAAGTAGTTGCAAAAGGAGAAATTTAAAATTGTAGGAAACAGTATTTCGTATTTTTTATAGTAATTAAAGCTGTAGTAGAAACATAGATTTGAACTGTATTGGTACAGAGAAGTAAAGCAAAATAAAGACTGTTTTCAGACAAGTTAGATGAGCTGATTTATAAGGTTACTGGAATCAAGTAACCTGTAGGTTTAGTTAGTTCTTTAAGGTAGCAAGTAAAATACAAGGCATGTTTTTTAAGTCAGTACCGTTTTGTAATTCCGCCGCCTTAGCGCTACGGTCGGCGCTCCGCGCATGCGCGCTGGTTACCTACATCTCTTGTCTACGCACTGATGCCATTACAGTCTGATTCTTCATTGTATACGTTGGCTACTAAGTGTATAAGATGCCTCCGACAATCGTGAGTACCGCCGATTGTGAAGTACGGGTTGTTATACGATTTCTTAGTGCTAAAGGCGTAAAACCGATCGATATTCATCGTGAAATCTGTGAAGTTTACGGACAAAACATTATGAGTGATGGAATGGTAAGGAAACGGGTGAGAGTATTTAAAGATGACCGCACAAATGTGCATGATGAAGAACGGAGTGGGCGTCCTTCGGTCATTACTCAAGATTTGGTGCAGAAAGTGGACGAAAAGGTGAGAGAAGACAAATGCTTTACAATTTCATCATTGTGCGACTATTTTCCTCAATATTCTCGTGATGTTTTGTATCGCATTGTGGCCGAGAACTTGAAATACCGGAAATTGTGTTCACGTTGGATTCCGAAAATGACGGATTTGCACAAAACCCAACGTTTAGGCAGTGCATTGACTTTCCTTGAGCGCTACCTCAATGAAGGTGAAAATTTTTTAGAGCAAATTGTTACTGGTGACGAAACATGGGTGGCCTATGTCACACCAGAATCGAAACAACAATCCATGGAATGACGACATTCATCATCACCCACAAAAGTGAAGTTTAGGCAAACAATGTCTGCCCGGAAAATCATGTGCACAGTGTTTTGGAATAGGAAAGGAGTATTGCTAGTGGAGTCTCTGCCTCGTAATGAGACAATTAATGGAGCGTCTTATTGTGAGACATTGAACAATCTGCGCCGTGCAATCCAGAACAAAAGACGTGGCAAAATGAGTAAGGGTACCGTTTTGCTGCATGACAATGCCCGTCCACATGTGGCTAATCGGACCAAAGATCTCATCAAATCTTTTCAATGGGAAACTCTAGATCATCCTCCATACATCCCTGATCTGGCGCCCAGCTACTACCATTTGTTCCTGCACTTGAAGAAACATCTGGGCGGTCAGCGTCTTCAAGCCGATGACGAAGTCAAAACAGTTGTGATACAGTGGTTAACACGTCAGGCGGCAGAATTTTATGAGGAGGGTATTCAAAAACTGGTGCCACGTTATGACAAGAGTCTGAATATTCACGGAAATTATGTAGAAAAGTAGATTAAGGTCCAGGCTTTCATGTAAAAATAAAATTATTGCGATATCTATGCACGTCTTTTTTAAATTCCAAAACGGTACTGACTTTAAAAAAAACATGCCTCGTATATCTGCAAAATTTGTAAATTGTTTTGTATAATTAGAGTTAAAAAGTAATAAAGTTAAAGATGAAGTTTGCACAGTAAGGCCTTGTATAGATTCCAGAAACCGGGCTATTGGATATGCATATTTTATTTTATTTTTTATTTATCTTAAGAATTAATAATAATAATTATCTCTTTTTCAATCTTGATAAATGCTACTTCTTTTCTTATGGTCTTCTACCTGTGTTAATAATGCAGAACATCAAACTTATGTCGTTGAACATTCGGTAGTAATCGCCAGAATTATAAAAAAAACAGCTGTGAAAATACTTTAGACATTTATAATTGTTAATTTACCACTCTATGGGACTCGCCCATGCGTGCAAAGACTTTCTTTCTCCTGTAACACTTACTTCTTAATGGTCCAAGGCTTTTCAACGTCTATGTCAAAAAGTCTGACCACCTTTGGAGTGGACCAAATGAAGTCGGAAGATAGTCCAGACCAAAGTGAAATCTATGAATAGGACCGCTAGTGACGGGATTTGAGGTTTGTAGGGTGCCAGATACAATTGAGGTAAGAGAATTGGCTGGCTTCGCTAACAAAGCTCCCGTAGGGGCTTTCTAAATTCGCACCGCTCCAACATCCAGAAAGTCAGGCTCTCTGGAGGGAGCGCACATTGTGTTGACACTAGGCGAGCGCGATAAGCTCCCACCCCTTCGACATAATAGTTTACATATCCGGGAAAATAACATTAGTTTCTCCTCTATTCTTCCAAGCAGTAAGTCTAATAATTCATACAAGTTAATACCACAGAAGATAACAATACTTCCAAACAATGCAGCACAAATGAAGAGGGAAGCAAAGAGCAAAATAAAACAATGGTAACTGATGATTAATCAGACTCTTAAAATATAATCTCTAGGCACCTTCATGGTGTCGGTGATAATGTTCCTGCCTCAAATTAAAGGATGTGCAAAGTTCCGAGTTCCCATAGAAGAAGGCCAAGGTTTTCTCCGCAGTTGGATGACTGCAATCGTTTGAACATTTGCTCTTTTCATTAATTAATTCATCGTGCGTATGATATATCAGGTTAAACGAAGTCAAACATCAAGAAAGAAAAGAAAACATAAATGTATATGGTGCAGTATTTGTTTAAGATTATATTGGAGTTGAAACAAAATATACTTGTTTCCTTGATTTTGATTTTTCAAATAGCTACCTCTGAGAAAGCATGTGTGTAATACTAAAACCTGATTACATTCTGTTCCAAACAAACACCAGACGGTAAACACTAACAGCTAAACATTGGAGAAGTGTAAGCAAACAGATCACAGACTAAAACAAGCTAAAATCGAATCCTGCTTATATCGTTTCGATGTAGGATATGCTGTTATATACTTAAGTTTTATCAAACACTGCATACATAAACTTAACCCTAATTCTGCCTAGTAAGTGTGTACAAAATGTAAAGTAAGATAATATTAACATTTACGTTTTAATGGTTTAAAATAGTTTATCACGTTATTTCTAGTGAGAGGGAGACTGATGCCTCCGGAAAGTATGATATACTCTGAGCTACTTTTATGCTAAGATAGTTGCAAAGAAAGTTTTACTTGATAGTAAGGATATTTTGATTGAAGATAAGCCATTTAAATGTAATTTTTGGATACCAGATTTTTAAAAATGATGCTTATATAATTTGTGCTGCAATTTTGTAAATTTTAAAACAAGTTTATCAATATTGTCGCGAGCCCATTGTTTCGATAAGCGTGGCTGAGTACATAAAGGGGCAGATAATGTAGCGTGGAGATAAGGGACAGATAATGCAGTGCGGAGATAAATGGCTTGCCGAAAAGCTAAAGATAGATAACAGGCAACTTCTAGTGACATTTTGATTGATAAAGAACATTCCACAACAGTCTGGAATAATGAATGGTCGTATAAAAGGAAGCCGCTGTTAGTTGGAAGACAGTTTTTAATTCTGCAACTAGACCTTTAATTCTACGAACCCACACAGTCATAATATATTCGAAATACAACATCAAATAGTTCCATATGAAAGGATATTTTGCGGGGTGTTTTACTTATACTACCTTGATGAGACTTGGGTGTATGAAGGACACACGACAAGTATGGCGTGACACGACTTTTAAGACTGAAAGACAAGCATTTTTGCAAGGTATGTGTGCTGGTTTAAACAATTCCAGTGGAAAAGGCCGAAAGCCTTTCATTATAAACTTTTATCAGTTTCATTGGTCATTCATTCAGTTTCCATTTGCTCAGTTTCATTATAAACTTCATTATTTTTGCATGCCTTCATATTCTTATTTGTATGATTTTATCTATCTTCCTGGAAATTATAATGACGTTTACTGCAGTTTTAAATGTGACGGGAAGCACCGCCTATGGCCTATGGCGCGAAAGCATTAGCCAATTAGGGTGAGGGGGAAGATAGTTGCACGCGGAGTGACACATGTCAGCCGGACAAGGTTATATGAAAGAGAGATTATAATGTACGTCAGATTGCTTCAATTCTGTAGTAAACCTCTGGGAGGGAAGGGAGTCAGAGACAGCGATAGGAAGACATGACCGTTAGGCTTTTTGATTCGGTCAGAGGTGTACAAAAGATAACACCCATTACCTTTCATGAACATCTTCCGGTTCATTGTCCCACTATCTCTGACTCTTTCTCTTTTCCTTCCCAAACATTACATCAGGACTGAAGGAATCTGACATACATTTTATTTTCTACAACTTCGCGTAACATTATTATCCCACAAGATTGCATATTTTAGTGTTGCTGATACGAGGGTGATTCAGATATAAACAGTAATTGTTGCACATCACGGAGCCTCAGTGTGACGGCTGTGTGGGGGTCGAATGTTAGTGTGTTAGAAAGGGGGAGCTAGATTGGTTAGCTACTGTGTGCCCAGCACAAGAATGCAAGCCGGATAAATGGGTAACGTAATCACTTTTGCTGTCCTTACGGTGTTTATGCTCGCCTTCCGAGTATGACAAGGATGCTAGGTTCGTTTAAAATACACAAAAGTTGTCACATAACTCACCCATACATAATACATATCACTGCAGTTACTGCAACAAGAATTAGCTCAGGCAACATGGGTGACTCATATGCACTGTCACACACTCTTTCCTTTTAAACAGAGCCGCTAACAGAGCAGATAAATAGTTCAAACCCTTTTCCCCTTCATTCCTCTCTTGCCTTCTTGTGGTGAGCAGACTGTACTCCGCTAGATTGTGGCATCAGTACAGCCATGAGTGAGCACGATAACACATTATAATATGATTTTTAACTAATGAAGGGGTTAAATCTTCGCAAATTTCTACTCGTTTAAGGGTAAAGTTTAAGGGCACTATATTGTCCCAGAATCCAGTGTCTACTTCGGCCAGAGTTATTAAGGGCGGCCGAGGATTTAAGCAAACCGAAAATCATGCTCGACGCCCAAGGTCGTTTCACAAGTGAGAACATCCGTGCCGTTCGAGAGCTTATTGAACACGATCGCTGCTCCACTGTTGAGGAAATGGCATCAGAAGTGGGTGTCATCATTAATACTGCTCATGCCATTATAAGGAAGCATCTCCGCTTTAGAAAAATTAATGCTTGATGGGTTTCAAGGTTGTTGACCGAGCAACAAATAACAGGCTAGGTTGAAGGTCTGTGAGAGGCTTCCGAATCGATTCTGGTAAGAAGGGGAGGACTTTTTCAGGAGCATCGTTGCGTGTGATGAGACCTGGGTTCATCATTATACTGCGAAATCTAAAATGGCGATAAAGAGTGGCGTCGAAAGGATGAAGACTGCCCAGTAAAGGTAAAAAAATTTCACTCCCCCGAAAAGGTCCTCTCTGTTCCGCAACAGACGAAGGAACCTCCTGCGCATTCATGGCTGTACTGATGACAGAATGACCTATCGGAGTAGCTAACCAAGCTAGTTCCCCCTTCCTAACATACTCATCTTCGACCCTCCACACCATAGTCACACTCAGAACTAACTACTGCGTGATTCGCAACAATTAGGTACCTTAATATTTGAATCACCCTCGCATACAGGAAATCTAGCCGTAATCTGTTTCAGGTAACGCCAAAAGTTGTTGTCAACACATTCCTTACTGCCACTTGTCGAGAGAGATATGAGCAACACAATTTATTTATCTGGTACACACTAATCTCTGTTTCATATAACCTTGCCCCACTGACATGTATCACTCCGCGTGCAACTATCTTCCCCCTCACCCTAATTGGCTAAAGTGTGTGTAGTGTAGTGTTTAACGCTCGCTTTTACTACATACGGTGACGCTGATGAAGATGGAGCACCGGTGGAATGAGATGGCGGGGAAACCGGAGATCCCGGAGAAAACCCGCCCCATCGCCGTGTTGTCCGTCACAAATCTCACTTTGCGGTCACCTGGGATCGAACCCGGGCCACCTTGGTGAGAGCCAAACGGTCTACCCACTGAGCCACGGCGCGGCCCTCTAATTGGCTAAAGCTTTCGCGCCTTAGGCCATAGGTGGTGCCTTCCCGTCACATTTAAAACTGCAGTAAACGTCATAACTGTCAGGAAGATAGATAAAAACATACAAATAAGAATATCAAGGCATGCAAAAATAATGAAGTTTAAAATGAAACTGAGCAAATTGAAACTGAATGAATGAGCAATGAAACTGATAAAAGTTTAAAATGAAGGACTTTCGGCCTTTTCCATTTGGGATTTTTTAAGCCAGCACACAACCTTGCAAAAATGCTTGTCTTTCAGTCTTAAAAGTCGTGTCACGGCATACTTGTCGTGTGTCCTTCGTTCACCCAAGTCTCATCAAGATAGTATATTTTGCGACTTGTATCCTGGTACAGTCTGATTGTCCTTAAATAACGTCTTCGCCACACAGCAATATCGCCCCTGGAGTGGTAAGTTTTCCTGTTGTCTCAATTTCATGTCGCAATGTTCCTACGCATCTAACACACCTGTAAGCTCAGGGCACAGCTGTTCGACTTATCTCACTGACAAAGACGGATTCTCCTCTGTGAGTGCATTAAATACAAGCACCTCAATTCTTTTTTCGCCGCTTTGTAAAGGTTTTCCCTTGCTATGCTTCAGCGAAACACTGATGGTAGACTCTGTCATTATACATATAATAAGTACACGCGCAATAAACGATCAATAAAATAATTTAGCTCTCGCACTCGGCACAACACACCTTCGAATGACGATATATGTCTAATCCAGTTCAAAACAAGGTCAGTGATAAAAGTCATATAAACAAATATGTGACCACTACCCCTAAATCACGTGCTATCGTGCCATGTGCTTGAGAGCAAAGGAACCTCCTCTTTACTTCGTTTAAGAATTAACATGCATTTCAGATAAATCAACTCTGTTGCGTAATATATTTAATTAAAACAGTTACTAAAATATAAATTTGACAATTCTCTTCCAACATATATATATATATATATATATATATATATATATCACCATGTTAAATAACGAACTAATTTTAACCGCACAACAGTCTACACTGCAATAGCAGCTAATGAGAGGTGATAAGGTCACGTGACCGTTAAGAGATACGGGGCAAGCCTATGTGAAACAAGGATTAGGTACATTAATATTTGAATCACCCTCGCATACAGGAAATCTAGCCGTAATCTGTTTCAGATAACGCCAAAAGATGTCAACACATTGCTTACTGCCACTTGTCGAGAGAGATACGAGCAACACAGTATGTTTATCTGGCATACACTGCAGTATTTACATGTCCTTTGTTGCTTGCTGATTGTGATCTTTAGACATTTAGCAAAGTAAATTCCTTTCTGTATTTTACAATCTCTAGCACAAACAGCACAGTGAGAAGCCTGGGCACCAGATTATAACAAATTTTATATATTTGCAATTAAATAAGTAATTTTATAAGCAATTAAGTGGAGTTTGGTATCAATCTATTCTGAAATATACGCCTAAACCAATGTTTCTAAAACACCCCAAAATTTTAAGTGCCTCATTCATTTTTAGAAATCGGCATGTTTTCTCATAATTAGTGTATAATTTCCCCGTAATTAGAGATAATTCTGTCATCAGCTTTAAAACTACCTTCGAGGAAATCCAACCTACAATTTTTGCACAACTGCTCTCGTCCTGTTTATGAGGGCCACCTTTTGTAGCTGATAGTCATTATCCATAGCATAGGGAGCGGTTCTCTTTGGAGGCCATCATCCTATGAAAAATACTACATATACAGAGGCCGACATAAGTATTCGAACGTGAACATATTTATTACTTATATTATTTTAAAGCTACGCAGAGTACGCATACGTAAATACAGATGGTATAAAATAAACTTGAGTCTTCCATTAAACATATAAACTCATAAATAGCAACTGAAACTAATTTGAACTACAAGGATAAATAAAACGGTTACTTTACATCTGGACATAAGTATTCGAACAGAGAACAGCTAGTATCAACCCCTTTCTTTGAATTACTGCTGATAATCTTTTGGGCATTGTCTGTATGTGTTGTTTAGTGACTGCAGAGTCCATATTTCTCCACTTTGTTTGAAGAAGTTCTTTCAGATGGTCCTTGCTTCTGATATGATGCTTCCTCACACGCTCCTCGAGTTCCTTCCACATGTTCTCTATAGGATTTAAATCTGGAGATTGGGGCGGTGTCTTCAAAGTGTGAGGAGTGTTGTACACGATCCAAAGCCTTACAATTTCAGCAATATGTTTCGGATTGTTGTCCTGCTGGAAGTAATAATCATGCCCTAATCCCAGCTTCTCTGTGCTCTTTCTAGAATTGTTTTCAAGAATCCCCTTGTATTCAAATTTGTCCATGATCCCATTTATGAACACCAGTTCCCCAAACCCAGATGAAGTTATACAGCCACATACCATCACACTACTGCCACCATGTTTCACTGTAGCTAACATGTTCTTAGGTTCCCTTTCTGCATTTAGCAGTCTCCACACTTTAAGACGTCCATCACTCTTGTATAAGCAGAATTTGCTCTCGTCCGACCAGAGAACCTTATCCCAGAAGTCTGTTGGTTTCACCACATACTGTTTAGCAAATTCTATACGCTATTTTTATTCACCTTATTAACATATGGTTTTTCCTAGAAACACGGGCTTTGTACCCAGTACTATTTAAAACCCGTTCAACTGTTCTGGTGTGAACTACAGTGCCAGAATATTTCTCAAGGCATCCTCTAATCTCAGATGTAGTGATTCTCGGATTCTGCTTCACCATTTTTATTATTTGTTTCCTGTCTCTGGTGGTGAGTGTAGAAGGAACGCCATTTCTAGGTTTATTTACAACAGTATCTGTCTGTTTGAAGCGTTGAATTATGCAGACCACTGTAGGTTTGCTTCTGTTAATAGTTTTGGCAATTTCAGAGAGAGATTTGTTTTGTTTGTACATATTTATCATTATATTCCTCTCGGTCACCCTTGTCTGCTTATCTTTACGTCCCATATTACCTGTGAGTTAACAATCGGCTGAATAACTTTGAGCACACTGTCTCGAGGCATAGCATAAACACAACTGTTATGTGGTAGGTGCTGTAGTGTACGTCCAACCACCTTTCTCTGTGTTCGATTGTGTACGTTCGAATACTTATGTCCTCCAATAAGAGTGACAATAGAATAAAGGCAGTACAGGTTGTGTAATAAATACAATCAAAGTGACATTTTAAGTATTGTTTCCTAGACATAAAAGGTTAATGTTTACATGTTTAACAACTCAACGCTGCCAAATAAATATTACAGTATTTATGGCACGTGCAACGTTACATGTTATATTATTTGAATACTTCTAACGGTCTCTGTATATGCGTATAACATGTGTATAATGAACAAGAATGTTTAGTTATACGTATGTTTTATGACTATGTGTTTAGTTCTATCTGTCCTTATATCGGGGATGTTATTTGTCTAACAGGCTAACCTTAATGATGAGAGCGCCTTCCTAATGAGTCATGACCCACATGAACCGGCACACTAATAGAATCGGCGCAATACGAGCACACTGGGCTACTATGTAGTCGTAATTTTCATGATCAACACAACTGATACACATTTTCTTACTGTGTGAAAATGCACTGGCAATGAGAGTGGAAGTAGTAACGAAACTAATAAAAATTCACAACACTTAATGCAGGAGTCGCAATTGGATGATACTATGGCACCTTCCTTCAAAACGGGTTGTTCTTGGCGACCTTCTCCAAGCTTACAGATTCTCATAGTGCCTTTCCAATCATTTAATCGTCACGATCTTAGCCTCCCTATCTTGGCAGATTGTTCTAGTAGACAAGTTCTTTTCAACAGTATTATATTTAACATTTTTCTATTTTAAGAGGAGTATAGAGTGCACAGGGTGTTAGCATAACACTGACTGTTTAGAAATAAGATAATTTTAATATTTAGTGTAACCTTATTTAGCGCAATTAACTACAAAATTCGTCTGGGCGTCCCTTGTACAAAAGTTGCACACAAATGACGAATTTATTAATCTTCTCTTCACGTAGAAACATGCTCGTAATTAGTTAAAATGGTGAAATCACAACGGGCTATTATTTGGAGAATACTCACAGGTGTTCTATTGGATTCATATCATTCTATAGCCACTCAAATACGGAAATCCCATATAATGGAATGGTGCTTCATCTTGCAGAAAATACTATCCCTTAATGGAAACCACTCAGAGTAGGTATTGTTATCCCATCATTGCACTTAGCAGCCCTATTTTATATGTAAGATGGCTGTCCACAACATCACTTTAGAGGATATTCCACACAATGCACCAAGCGTTCCTTTATAGTGCCTCTCTGGGGCCCCTTCTCATATAAATAAGATGTTCTTCTCTTACAGAAATACAGGATGCTTTGCTAAATGTCTCCTGATGTTGAATACAAGAAAATTATTGCAAATAAATAATTTATATGTCCTGCGTGGAAGTGTAGTGGGTTAAGGTTGTCATGGTTTTGGTTCCCTGCCACGGAAAGCACCCGGGATGGATCTCACCCCTGAGGGATGCATTTTGAAGTCCCGGATGTAGAACGGATGTCCATTGAACATCTTGAGGAAAGTGAGGAGCTACACTGGTAGCGGACCTGATTGCGTAAGTCAACTTTCGGCTGGCGGTGCCGAGTTGCTAACCACATCTCCAACACATATCGAATGAATGACCAACGAGTATGTGAGCGTGAGGCCGGCATTTGGGTTGGCAGGCTTTGGCCCACTAGGGTAATTACGCCACGGGTTGATATGATTTGCAATTGTTTGTTTTAAAAATAATTCGAATGATTTTACTAAATTCAATAAATCACTACTGTATAAAAATATTGATTGTGCTAAACAAATGTGTTAAATTTATTTAGTCTTTTAAAAATAACATAATGGATCTAACTTATAGTCCAGCAACGCAAAGAAGGTCCCTTTAAGCAATGTCCTGTCTTACACAGTGGGACAAGGACAGCGAATGTGTGTGGCAGAGAACCTCTGCTACACAAGGAGCAGACCGTTAAAAAACATGCACCCTATGCGCTCTATACACTAAAACCCAGAAGACTCATTCACAAAAGTAGAATCCGTCAGAATGTTTTTGAATGGTCTGTAACTGTACTGACATGAGGTGTCATAAACCTGTCCAGGGAGGTTGTGGGAACCTTCGCCAATCCACCTGCTTCTCAGGCGTCGGAGACTATCTCTCCTGTGGAGGAGTATACTTTTCTCGTTGTTCTGAAGTTCAGTCTTTATGTTTTATAGCCCTGAGTATGTGCTCCTTCATCTTTATGTTTCTCAGGTAGTTGCCTCAAGACCATCAAACAACTGACTGCGAATTATTCTTGCAGTAAATTGGGTTCAATGTCATCTGGTTATCCTTTGGAGATCAACTCTCTCTATTGATGCTAATCTGCTATTTTCCTTGCTTTTCGTAGCAAAAGTCGAACAGCTGTGGTTGCCCATTTTTTTGCCACATGTTCCTTTCTATTTTGGTGTAGAACTTTACTTTTCTGCATTCTTTCATTTGGAAAATGTACTATAACACCTAATAATTTACTGATTTCGTCCAAGTATTATTTATTGTTACAACAGTAGTACAACTTTAGTTAACTTTTTCTTGGAAAACATCAGTTTTACCCACCTACACACTAAGCCGGAAACATGCTCTGTGATCTGGTAGACTTAACGAACCTTCTCTGCCTACCTGCTAAACTCTCTCTTTCGCTACTCCTTAATGTTACTTATAAGAAGGAAATTACAACAAAGAGAAACAATTAAGCTGAACTTGCTGAAAGAAAGAGAAATGGAAAATGTAAACAAAATGCAGCAGTATTAAGCAATTACAAGCTAATTAAAATACTAATGATTATGCTACCTTTGCACAGTAAAATACTGTGGTCCTCAAGGTTTTAATAAATAAAGGATTTAAAATATAATAAAGAAAATATAAAACAGTTAAAATGTAAGAATCTTCTATATAACCGCATAACATACAACTAGATATAAATTTAAAATGGTAATAGGTGCTTGATAACAGGTTTCGCTAATGGTTTGTTAACTTTATATACTTATACATATCCACTAAGGCTCATGCAAGTTACCCAACTATGCTCAAGTTGTTCTCGGAAATCAAGCCATTGGGACACCATATATAGGACAAACCGGAAGGACCATCGCTACCAGAATAATCGAACAAGAACCTAGCATTCGTTAAATGCAACCTGGGAAGTCTGGGCTGGCAGAGCACTGTTTTGATAACGAACATAGAGCCAATTTTCGGGAGACGACCATCTTGGCAAAATGCAACAGATACTGGGAGCGGAGAATTAAGGAGGCTTTGTCCATTTCCTCCGAGAGAAGCACACTTAGTCGTGATGATGGATTTTAGTTCAGCTCCTCTTGGAAGCTGGCCTTAAAATGGAAATCCCTCGAATTAAGAAGCAAAGATCAATACAGCTTGATAATCATGTTAAGTAGTTACGTTTCTTTGACACAATTTTCCATAATCACGCCATCTCCTAACCTGAACAAAAGACTGTTTTCAGTAATGTGAATTTTGATAGTATTTTGTCCTTGTTTATATTTGTGTTACATCTAGTGTTTCATTTGAGGTTATAACATTTAATAAATATCCTGATGATGGGAGCGATGCACACTCCCGAAGCATCGATTTCTAATCGTCTTTTCACCTGGCTTGCTTCCCAAGAAGAACTTGTGCATATTCGTCGCCAGGAAAGCTTCAGGTCTTAAGTTACCCAACTATTTCAATGCCTCTTCAACCTTCTAGGGAAATATGTCCTGGATTCTGCGTCTGAGGCTCGTTGCAGATGCACAATATTGTCGCCAAGGTATTGTTATGCGACGGGCCACAGCCGGCGCGTGCTCAAGAGACAGCGAGGAGCGTGCGGCCAGGAAAGAGAGACAGATAGCGCGGAGCGGAGCTGGAGGCTTGCTGAAAGAGAGAAAGAAAGAGACAGATGTCTGAAAGTTTCGTCTTTTCTGATGCCGTCTCGATTGTTATCGAGATATCCACCGCATTCTGGAAACACTGGTTGAGGTATAATAGCCGCGGTGTGGGAGTTGCCAGTCAGATGTTAATGGGGTTGCAGTGTGACAGTTGTGTTAACTGTACCGCAATCATTTATTATTTCTTTTTACGTATGGTGAAGCAACGAGAGACTGCGTTGGTGTATGTGACGTCATCCTACTGCTGTCAGGGCTGTACGAAGCGTGCTTTACTTGTAATAAAGAGCATTTTAAATTTCATCAAACAAGACTTTTAATTCTACGAACTCACAAATTCTCAATATTATTACGTTCTCTCCAGGGTCCCTCGCTCCATCGGACTTCGTCATATCCGTCGATGTTGTGGCTGAGGAAGCACTCAAGACCTACCTCGACGAGTATGTGAATCACTGCGATATTCTATGGAGTAGCTGCAGTGATTGGAAGGAGAATTTGGGTTTTTCTCTGGGTTCTTGAAAAAAGAAAAGTCTTCTAACTCTTTAGTGTCGGTGTCGAGTTACCCGGATTTCTGTAGGTCTTCAGTAATTTAGGCGCCACTCGCGGAATGTAAATATATTTGCTCGAAGATTTAATATATTCATCTTAATCTGATAATGCTCCAGATATCGCCAGATCCACCTCGCAGTTCACTGGATGTAAACTTCTTAACCTGATTGATGCTGCTACGGATAACACTTCTCCCTACCCTAGACCCCATCAGACTGCCCCGATTCTACCTCAACCTTTTCTACAACTCTCGAGAAACGGTAAATTCCTTTCTTTGGTTACACTAAGGGAAGATCAATAACCCTTATGGCTAACGCTAAGGGTGACAACATAGTTACGGAAGTTGTCCCGTTACCTGCACCGAAAACTGGCAGACATTGCTGAGAAAATACATTTTATTGGTTATAACTTTCGGGATTTATTCCATTGTGTATATATTTTATGTATATTGTCACCCAATTATCGCAGTTTCCTGGGGCTGTGCAGTTATTACCGCCGCTTCATAAAGGGGTTCTCCAACATCGCAAAACCCCTCACCCGCCTGGCAGAGGAACACCGGCCTTATGTGTGGACGGAGGACGCCGAAAATGCTTTCCAGCACCTAAAGGGGACCCTGTGCAGTGCTCCAATTTTGGTTTTCCCACAACTGGGTGGCACCTTCATTGTGGACACCGACGCTAGCGACCATTGCATTGCAGGTGTCCTATCGTAGATCAAGGACGGCCATGAGCGGGTGATAGCCTACTACAGCAAGACGCTATCCAAGGCAGAGAAGAACTACTGCGTCACCCGACGAGAGCTACTGGCGGTAGTAAAGACCTTGGAGCACTTACACAAGTACCTGTACGGTCAGCCATTTCACCTGAGGACTGACCATTCCGCCCTAACCTGGCTATTGAGCTTTAAGAACCTGGAAGGCCAGGACTACGACTTCACCTCGGAACATCGTAGAGGGAACAGCCACGGTAACGCAGACGCCATGTCCCGAAGACCCTGTCCAGAAGAGTGCGGCCAGTGTACAAGAGCGGAAGAGAAGGAGCGTGCCGCAGCAGTCCGAGTAGTTGTGGCAGTGCCTGCGGACGGCTGGGATAGCGCAGGCCTGAGGAGGGAGCAGCTGGCGGACGCAGACTTAGGGCCACTATTGAGGGAAGTGGAGGCAGGGACGAGACCAACCTGGGAGGACATCGCACCGAGGAGCGCCACCTACAAGTCGTACTGGGCCCAATGGGACTCGTTGAAGACCAGAGAGGGCGTGCTGTTCCGGGTATGGGAGTCACCCGATGGAAAGACGCAGAGAGAACAGTTGGTACTTCCCCGGAAGAAGATCCCGGAAGTCTTGGAGGAAGTGCACACCGGTACTTCGGGAGGACACCTGGGAGCGAACCGAACGATTGACAAACTACGGCAGCGCTACTACTGACTGAGACTCCGAGCAGATGCTGAGAGATGGTGCCGTCAGTGTCACGTGTGCGTGGCGAGTCGTGGCCCCCAGACTAGCAGCCGGGGTCGCATGCAGCAGTACAACGTCGGAGCGCCGTTCGAACGGATCGCCGTTGACATTGCTGGACCGTTCCCAGTTTCCGACCAAGGCAACAAGTACCTAATGGTGGTCGTGGACTACTTCACCAAGAGGCCGGAGGTGTATGCCATCCCAAACCAAGAGGCAAAGACAATCACAGACTGCCTCGTGGAGCAAGTGTTCTGTCGATTTTGGGTGCCGTTGGAGCTATACAGTGACCAGGGTACCAACTTTGAGTCCAACCTATTGAAGGAGGCGCTATAAATGCTTGGGGTGAACAAGACCCGCACGACGCCTCTACATCCCCAGTCGGATGGCATGGTCGAAAGGTACATCAAGACCTTAGAGGAACACCTGAGGAAGGTCGTGGCCAGCCACCAGCGAGACTGGGCCGTCAAGGTGCCACTGTTCTTGCTGGCCTACCGCTCGTCTACACATGACATAACTGGGCTGACGCCAGTCAGCTTAATGTCGGCCGAGAGTTACGCCTCCCCTGTGACCTGGCTTTTGGAAGCCCTCCGGAAATGAAACAGCCAACGACCGAGTATGTGGAGAACTTGATGGACCATCTCCACGACATGCACGAGACGGCTCACCAGAACATCCAGAAGGCGAGCGACCGCATGAAGATCAGGTATGACAGGCAAGCCAACAGCCAAGGGTTCCAGCAAGGTGACCTGGTCTGGTTGTACCGTCTTACCCGGATCAAGGGACGCTGCCCGAAGCTCCAGCAGCCATGGCAAGGACCGTACCGAGTGGTGAAGAGGATTAACGACGTGGTCTACCGCATCCAGAAGGTTACCCGTGGGAAGATGTTGGTGGTGCACCTGGATCGTCTAGCCTGCTAGGATGGTGCTGTTCGGGACGACCAGCTTTGAGGAGGGAGCAGTGTCACCCAACTATCGGGAAGCACAAGAAACGACAGCTGAGTAAGAGACGAGAGGCTGCGCCACGCCCACCCAACTTGTCCCCTGTCACTAACTGAGGGGATGATTAGAGGAGGGATTGCGGGCCACTGAGCCGTCTCTTTACCCCCCCTAGGCTCTCGAACGTGCGGGTTGTTTCGTCTAATCTGGAAACTTCTAGATGGCCAGCTGACCCTATATAAGCAACACGTCGGACTGGAGGAAAGTCAGTCGGAGTTCTTGGCAATTAGCGTAAGAGTGCTTGACGAGCTAGTGAACGGACGAGAAGTCTGCGTGCGTGCGTCGGAGGAGTTTACGTAATCGCGAGTGCAAGTGGAACTTTAACGGACGTACTGTTGAATCGTAATTGTGTGCATTACGTAATTCTGTGTAATTGGCAAGAGTTTAACTGTAAGTCGGTGGAAATAAAGAACATTTTTGAGTGGTGCAATTGGACTTTTCATTTCACGAACCCACAAAGTCACAGTATGGTGCCTTTTTACAAATAATAATACCAAATCATAGATATTTGCTATTGGGTGATACATAATTGTTAATAACTCCTGAATTAATAACATCTAATAAGTAACAGAATATCATGTTATATGTATAAGACTCCTTACCCTAAAATAAAATTGCATATTTCCAAAAAATATGATTACCGTATCCCAACACTAATGTTTATGGACAATAGAGAGCACAACCCCGATCTGACATTAGACGAAGGGTATAATGATAAATATTAAATAAACTAGTTGTTGCTGCTGAAGAATTCTTCTTGCAGCTTTCAGAGTGACTTGTCCTCTTTGGATATTGGGGAAAACCTTATGGAATATGCTGGGCAGGCCATCTTTTGCTGTAGCAATTGTATTTAAAGTTTAGTATAGTAGGAGTGATGCACTTAACGAGTTTGTGCACATAGTGCAATTTAATAACAGAAACGACTGTTGACTGCAATGTTTTACGGAAACAACTTGAAAAAATTGGTTGCATTCCGAGGGGGGACCCAAAAGAAACAGGATTGTTGTCATAAAACTTTATTGATGAACCTTTTTACAAAATTACTCCAGTCACCTACAAATTACCCTCCATTACATGCGACGCACTTGTCAAGTCTCTTTTCTCACTGTTGGAAGCATGTTTGGAACTATTCAAGTTTCATATTGTCCAGTGCCCTTTGCGAAGCTGTTTTACTGCCTCCACATCGTCATAACGCTCCCCTTTTAGCGTTTTTATCATTCGTGGAAATAGGATAAAGTGGCACGGAGCTAGGTCCGGCGAATACGGAGCGTGCGGAACGACACACCACCTCTGAGATGCCAAATAGTGGGTCACTCGTAAGGCCGTGTGTGCTAGAGCGTTGTCGTGATGCAGATACAGTATAGCAACGCAAAGATTGTCCCTGTAAGGAATGTGCTGTGGGACAAGGACAGCGAATGTGTGTGGCAGAGAACGCTTACTATACAGCAGAGCAGACCGTTAAAAAAACATGTGCCCTATTCACTCTGTACATTAAAACCGAGAAGATTCATTCACAAAAGTAGAAGACGTCAGAATGTTTTTGAATGGTCTGTAACTGTACTGACATGGGGTGTCATAAACCTGTCCAGGGAGGGTGTGGGAACCTTCGCCAACCCCACTGCGTCTCGTCCCTCGGAGACTTACTCTCCTGTGGAGGAGTATACCAGTCACTTGATCGCCAAAGTTCCGGGCGTTTCCTTCTCACATCCTCTCGCAGACGCCTTAAAACATCCAAGTAAAAGTACTGGTTAACAGTCTGATCAGGGGGTACGAATTCCCAATGCACAATTCCACGAACATCAAAAAAGACAATGATCATCATCTTCACGTTTGACCTCACTTGCCTTGCGTGTTTTGTTCTGGGAGAGTTGGGAGTCCTCCACTGGCTTGACGCTTGCTTGGTTTCTGCGTCATACCCGTAACACTAACTCTCATCCCCTGTAATGACTTTGTTCAAGAAGTTTGCATCATGTACAATCTCTATTTTCAAGTCCTGACAGACATTCATGCGGATGGTTTTGTGCTCCTGTGTAAGAAGGCGTGGACGAATTTAGCAGCAACACGTCTCATGTGCAAATTCTCCCTCAAAATCCTCTGGCACGAGCTCCAACTGATTCCTGTCGCTGCTGAAATTTGGTCGGTCGTTTGGCGTCTATCCTCATTGATCTTTTGGCGGACCTTTCCAATGTTCACCTCATTACGCGATGTTGAAGGGCGTCCAGAACGACCTTGGTTTTCAACACATATCTCACCACGTTTAAGGCACCCAAACCACTCAAAAACCTGTGTGCGGCTCATAGCGTCCTCCTGGAAAGCTTCCTGAAGCATTTGGTGTGTATCCGTTGCGGTTTTTTAAGCAGGAAACAAAATTTCACACACACTCTTTGTTCTTTTAAAGTTGCCATAACGACTTCGCAGAGGTAACCCGCCAACAGTCAGAGAAACACAATACCACACTTGGACGTTCAGCTCTACACTGACGCCGTCTGCACAGCTGTTTCATGAAGGTCTCTTCTAACACCATCTAGCGTGAGAACCCTGCACTACGTCTACGAGTGGCAGCGCCCTCGGAGTCCAGTTTCTTTTGGGTCGCCTCTCGTATATTGTAAGCAAGCGTATTCCAAATGATAATTCTAAATAGATATTAGACCAAAACTCTCAGGTTGTACCTGCAAAAATATACTGACATCATACGTCACATATTGAAGAGTTGGTACTACGTGTAGTATTCTCTACTGCTGTACCGATATAAATAAAAATATATAAATTAAATCTAAAACCTCAGGGTTGATATTTCGCGGCTTTGGAGACACGCTGCTCTGAAGTAGTATTTCTATTTTAAATAGCGTCTTAAAAATGTAAAGTAAGAAATATGACGTAATATCAAGCACATCTAGCTGTATTATACATTTTCGTTTTATTATAGAATAATATCCTAAAATACTTATAACTATTCCGATATTAGGAGATGGAGCAGCTGTGTATGGAAAATAACTTCTAAAGCTGCAATTAAAAAAAGAAAAAGAAAACAGAAATGAAATAAAAATAACTTGTACCGTATTATTATACTATTTATAATTTGGGTATAAGTTAACAATGACAGAAATCTGATTTATTATATTTACATGCTTTATTTAGTTTATTATTATTTTTTTGCTGTAATTTACGTCCTCCAACGTTAAGTCATATCGGACGATGAATGGAATGGATGAAATGATGCTCAAATGAGTCCGGGGTCCATGGAGCTTAAAGTTTACCGACATTCGCTTTACAGGATAAGGGAAAACCCCGGAAAAAAACCTTATCTAGGTAACTCATCCTGACCGAGATTCGAACTCGGGACCTCTTGAATGTGAGGCAGATATGCTACCATCTACGCTACCGAGGCGAGCTTATATGCTTTATTTGAGTACTGTGACTTATCATACATTAATAGGCATGCAAAATATTCTTAAGAACGTTTGCTTTTCTCTCTACTTGGGACATACGTTTGTGGGACTGACAGCTACAGAACACATTTCTTTAAACATGCAAAGGGAAAAACGATAGTTAATGTTTAAAAACTGGTTAGCATGTACTGGTCTTAAATTCAAGCCTCGTTTAATGCAGTCTCTAAAGCAACTGAAAATCGATAGAACTAAAAGAATGACAAAAATAGTACTGAATAATTCGAACCATTAACACTGGATATTTCGGAAATGGCTCATTGTACAAAAAGTTATTTAAAAGGTATTTTCTATTTTAAAGAGATCCATAGTTTTAGTACATTTTCGTACATCGCTTAACGTTTACCAGTTACACAAGTTTATTTAAAATTATATCCGAATGAAAAGGACTTCACCTGCTATTTCCGTAAAATTCAAGATTAATTTTATTTCTCCTGAAAAGATCTTTAATATATGTATGTTATTTTAACTGTATTAGAGTCATTTTATGAACGTAATCACTTTCAAATGTTCACCTAAAGAGTAATTAGGGCGAGAGAATTTTGATGCAAATATTTGTGTGGCATCTTTGAAAGATACTGAACTAAGGTATTAGTATTGAATATGGCATTTATCTGAATTTTCCTTTCTTATGCAAGTTTACAGTTACACACACATATGCGCGCGAGAACGAACCTTCTCCTGACGACGCAGATCCTCAAAGCATGTGTATTCAGTAAAATCTAATATTGACTTTCAGGCCCAATGCATTAACTTCTCTATCTACAATGTACATACGACGTAGAGAAGTAAAAAGAAAAAAAATTGATAATTTAAACCAATAACAAGGAATATCCGAGGAATAGTTGATCATAGAAAACATTTTATCATTTTAAAAGTAAATTTAAGGAAATCTGTACTTTTATCTTGTAAGATAAAAAGATATCAGGGACACAGTGGTCTACAAAAGCTAAGAACACAGCTACATGGAAGACACTGGAAGAAGTAGCTACTCAGATGTGTGTGCATCATGGCTAATTATGTACAACAATGATGTATGTGTTAAGCGTGTGAAATAAACAGTAAGAGTGCTAAAGGCAGGAAATTACGCCATTACTAGGGCGCAGCAACTGCACAAGGCTCTTAGGAGTTGCAACCCTAATGAGCTTCTCAATTATTACTTTCTGCGCCACAGGTTTTTTTTTCCTCTAGGGATTTACAGGCTTTTCATTCATTCAAGCTTTAGTACCTATATGTCTTATATGTATATTTTATACAAATTGGTACGAAAGTCGTCAATAATGAAGAGGAATTCCTATAATATCGGAATGGAATTCAAAGTATGTATTTTATTTGCCATGGACATATCTTAAACACATGACATTTTATTCAAATAGTGTTATGATTTTTAGAAAATCAAGTAAACATTTCCCATGTGAAGGGCGATTTAGATGTCTTAGAAACATTCTTGTTGCATGTTCTCAATGCTAAGGGAGAAATTCTGGTAACTGTAATCACTGTGGAGGGAGGAGACGCTTGGACAACGGACCAGGAGGTGCAATGGGTCCTGGCGTCAGCACTTGTTAGGTACTTCCACGTGTTTCAGTGAGTATCTCTGTCCACGGCCCTGTAGCCTCCTGCGATACTCTCACTTTGTCTCTTCCTCCGGAAGGATGTTAGCCGTAATAGATCTGTTTGGAGGTTACAGTGTTCCACGTTCAATACCTCCCTCACCATACTCTACCGTCTACCGTTAACCGCCCCGTTTCTTGTTCTTGTAGCATCCCGAAAGACGTATACCACATACAGATGCCTTTTTTCAAAATGCTTTCTCTAGTTAGCGGACCTCAGAAAACGTATTTCCTGTGTAATATCTTGCGGAATTTCTGGGTAACATACTTCACCTCTAGTGCATAAGTGATAGATGAAAGCCTATAACGAAACTATATTACGCATCCATTATTTCTTAATTTCGACTCAAAACTTCAGAATACTCTTGTACCTCTATGTACTGACGTGCTTTTGAACGGTGATTATTTAAGTACATTCCTTATTTTGTAATAATAGTTTCTAGGAAACACGTGTTTATTCGGCCCTCGGTATATCTCAAGGGAAACTCCGACGTGTGTTGAAATTATTGCGTAGAGTATGCACGAGGCATTTTCATACACCTACCGCAGTCGACATCTGCCCTTCCCCTGTTTCCCTAGTAACGTACATATATAAAGGTTTTCTCCCTGTGGACGAGGGAAAAAATCCTTCACAACACTCCATTCCAAACTCATTCAACCACCTGCGGGACTGCTTCACATTTATGTTTGTTCAACTCTCGCAGCTTAAAAAACTCACGGGTAAAAGTTTAGCAGCAGGAAACCTTCTAGGAGTTAGAGGATTATGGAAAACAACAGTGTAACTACATCTAGAAGCCTTATCAATATTACAAAGAGGGAAAATGTATATGAATATGTGTGGTTACATAGGATAAACTCAAGTACCACTCAGCAGTTTTAATACCTCTTTCAACCTTGGGAAGCCTTTTCTTTCTGGGTGACATGATCTATAAAATTCATAATTTCAGTTTATAAATTACTATAACTCTGAAGATTTACAAAGATATAATACAACATATTGGTTTTATAAAAACCTATTTGGGAAGAAACTGTTAAGAAGCCGTAAAAATGGATATAAATGTAAAATATGTACGACAAAAGTAATCAACGTTTCATTCTAAGAAATATATTAATAAAAGTAGGTGTGTGTGCGTGTGTGTGTGTCTGTGTATGTGTGTTTATAATCCTTTATTCATCCACATGTTCCGTTACACTATTACATGTTACGGTTTGCTTTATTTCTGAATTAATTGTTCCGATTGTCGCACCTCAGGGGTGGGATGACGACTTGGGGTGCGTAGCTGGGAATTAGATGGTAGAGCAAGGATGTGGCAGTTGAGAGGAGAGTAGAAGAGGCTGGGAACATTAGCTTCCTTACATAATAAAAGGCTGGGTTTTAATTATAAATGCTGAAGCGCGCGCGCGCGCACACACACACACACACACACACACATTGTGACTCTGTGGGTTCGTGAAATTAAAAGTCCAATTTCACAAACGCTAGCACGGCGCTCCTCACGGCTGTTCGCCAAGAACTGAACTCTCTCCAGCCCGGCGCGTCGCTTATATAGGACCAACTGACCTATCTAGAAGGTTCCGCGTTAGATGAAATATCCCGACTGTTCCAGACCTCAGGGGGAGTGGAAAGAGGTGGCCAGTGACCAGTGATACTTCCCTAACCATCCCCTCATTTAGTGACACGGGATAAATGGGCAGGCGTGGCCTGAATGCCTCCTGTCCCCCACTCAGCTGACCGTTGGTCGTGCCTTCCGATAATTGGGTGACAAGATAAAGATAATTATACTGGTGGAGCTTACCTACGGGGATGTGTCCCTTACTGGTGCAGATGTGAACGGATAAGGCCTGCACTGACAGGAGGCATGACGATGGAGATGAGCGTGACCACTGCAGAAGGATTCACGTTAGTCTAGCCCGCGACTGCCGAATCACTGAACGGGAAACTTTTCACATTAGATCGGCACAAATTAGATCAGCACCATGCCCCTGCAAAGTTCACAAGACACGTTGTTTGCGAACTCTCCATTGTTAGGTTCAATGACCAGAACTGCTGAGTTCCACATTTAAGTGCGACTATTGCCTCACAAATTGACAAGCTAAGGGTTTCTCGTCCTTTGCTCTGCTACGAGGTTCAACATCTTTAAACCAAGAAATTCAATTTTATAGAGAAACCTCATACTGTTAAAATTCCAATTAAAACTTTAAAGTAAATTAACTTTCTTCACCTCACCAAAGCGTAGGAGACAATATTAAAAATAGTAAAAATTGTTATGTATCGATTGTGTTCACATAATCACTGGTGTTTTAGAATTAACTCACTTATTAACACTTATGTTTTAATTATTCTGCACTTTTTAGATTGATTGTATTGACGTATTCACTGAAGTCATTTAGATATTGTCCCACAAGTGCTGGTTTATATACTGGACACTTCCCTAATTTCTTACTTATTTGCATACTTGTTTTTTCCTCTGGTCCTTCCATTTGATGCAGCTATAGAGGATGTGATTTGTCGTTTCGTCGCCTCTGCTGCAGGTTTTTTTATGTAATTTACGTCCTCCAACGTCAAGTCATATCGGACGATGAATTGGAATGGGTGAAATGATGTTCAAATGAGTCAAGGGTCCATAGAGCTTAGAGTTACCCAGCATTCGTCTTGAAGGATAAGGGAAACCCCGGGAAAAGCCGTATTCAAGTAACTCACCCTGACCGAGATTCGAACTCGGGACCTCTTGAACGTGAGGTAGACATGCTACCACAACGCTACCGAGGCAGGCCTGCTGCAGGTACATGTAGTATCATCAGTTATGTGAAATCTCTTGTAATAGACTTTCAATCTTCTCTGTCCCTTTAAGTGGTAGCGTGGTTTATTGTTAGGTTAATTCTCCGTTCTAGTGGTTCTGCTACTATGGGAAAATACTGTTTTGTTTCTTGTCCTTTTGATTTTTTTGCCATTCCTATTCCCATTTTTTGAGTGTCTCTTCTCGTATTTGTTTCCTGGTGGCACTTTTTGGTATTCTGCTATAGCCTTGTATGCTATAATTCATTGTTGCTTCTTTGGCAACAATCGATTTCGTTCCCTTCTCTTTCTTTGTGGGTTTTACCCAGCTTATTCCTATTATCCATTACTTTTTATTTAATTCTCGTAGTTTGTCTCTTATAGCTTTTATCAGTTGGTTATGATTTTTGGTATTGTGTAATGACTACAGTGTAATTTTGCTGTCCATATATATTGCTGCTGTTTTCAAGTTAGTTTGGGCTATTCTCATATTATCTATTGCTTCAAGTGCCTTTAGGATTGAAAAATGTTCTGCTTGGTTATTTGAGCAGAGTTTGTTTGGTTTGTACTGTAATTGGTTAGTTAATTCTTTGCTATTGTAGATTACCACTCCAGAACCTACCCCTTGATCTGCTTTGCTTCCGTCAGTATAAACACCAA
This sequence comes from Mantis religiosa, assembly GCA_030765055.1. Classification (NCBI taxonomy): domain Eukaryota; kingdom Metazoa; phylum Arthropoda; class Insecta; order Mantodea; family Mantidae; genus Mantis; species Mantis religiosa. The sequence continues at coordinate 153,280,058 of CM060953.1, forward strand.
TGTTGTATGTAGTTTGTATTTACATTTGTTTATTTTATTGCTGGAATATCTGACGTACGTGGCCATTTCTTGTTAACATACTGTAGTGTCTATTTTCAGTCTGTGTTCTGTCTTGCTTGTTTATACTCTTGGGCGATCTCCTGAATTTTCAGTATAATAGATGTCAGCCCTGTTATTATAGAGTTCTTCCGTGTGTGTGTGTGTGTGTGTGTGTGTGTGTGTGTGTGTGTGTGTGTGTGTGTGTGTGTGTGTGTGTGTGTGTGTGTGTGTGTGTGTGTGTGTGTGTTCCTCTTCTTCCTTTGGTTGTTTATGCTAGGTATCCATATTCTGTCCTCGAAGTCGTTCAGATCTTCTTGGTGTGGAAGGTGGTTCACCATATCTATGTTGAATATTGTCCCTTACTCGTCGTAGCTGCTGTCTTTGTTGATTATATTCATCCATTACTAATGTTGAAACCTTCTCCGCTGTCAATTCTACCATTTTAAAATCTTCCCTCTTCCTAAAGATGTTCCATATACACTTTCCTGCTAATTCTTTCCTCTCTTCTTCTAGCTGTTGTGTCTCCTTTGTACATTCAAATAAAGCACGTTCCGGAGTATCTTCTTCCATGCAGGTTGTGCACATGGTTTCATCTGCTTTTCCTCTCTTTTTAAAGTATGTCTTATACGGTCAATGTCCTGAAATGTATTGTATTCCACTTGGTCTTGGTTGGATATCCTTTAATTTTAACCTCTCATTTATACTAAGAAAGATTACGTGTGTACTTCTTCCTACAGCAGTTGATCCCATTCATGTTGCCATTCTTCAATTAATACGTTCCTAATTTCTTTCCTCGTCCTGCATGGAGTTTCCAATAAATTTCCTATCTTAGTGAATTCTCTACGCTTCATCCAAAAGTAGGCTGCCCCTTGTTTAATAAACAAATCCAATGATCATATTCCAACGATCACTAATAATGCCATTGTTGAAGGATTAAGAGAAGTAGATAATCTTGGATTCAACATAAGGATTTGAAGCGACAGAAGAAGAACACAACATCAACACAAGAACAGAAGGATAGATGATTTATTAGGGATAGGAAGGTAGAAGTAGTTTGGATTGTGAAAATTGTAAGCTACAATTGTAGCAATTAGATTAGTTAGGTTAGATTGGATAGGTTAGTGTAGGTTAGCATTTTTGCAAAATGTTTGTAAATATCAATAAAATTATTATGTTTGAGTAAATATAAAATTGTAATGCTGTGTCTTGGTATAGCATCTAGAGGCCAAGACAGTGTGTGTGTGTGTGTGTGTGTGTGTGTGTGTGTGTGTGTGTGTGTGTGTGTGTGTGTGTGCGTGTGTGTGTGTGTGTGTGTTCTTTGACACAAGACTAACATATTCTCTACCTTAAAATATGAATTTCTAGTCCTTTTTTATACAATTATTTAACTTTATATAATGCCTAAACTATCTAGCATAACCGTCCATATCTTGGTCGACATTGACAATATAAGAATACTTTTTTGAGTCTCACAAAATAACAAAGCAACAGCGAATTCATATAACAGTCACCGATCTCTCTGTTATCGATTACGAAGTAATAAGACAGTCAAATTGCCATTTCTTTTTAAGACGTCATTATGGTTTTAGTAGTTTGTGTACCTACTTTGGTTAGAGAGAGTGAACATAATTATATAGACGTTACCTAAACTGCTATTATTTTCTTCCAGTGATTTCTCTATAAATAGTGACGAATAGCCATATGCGACGCGGAATCATTCGTCTATATAGAGAAGAACTGCTATTAATGTTATTTCTATTTATCCACCTTAGGATGCCATTTGGAAGATAAGCAAAATAACACATGCCACTATTATAAATTTTGTTTATATGATAGCTATTGAATAAATGGTAACCAAAGTTTGTTTAGCTATGCTTTATGTTTCTGCAAATAATTGTAAAAGTAATAAACTTGTCTAAACTTACACAAAAGTGGTATATCCTGGTTCTTAAGTGAAAATATAACTCATTCTTCTCATGCACTTCATGATGTGGTATTTGTGCTTGTTGAACTATACATTGTAGTTGTTCTCAGCAATTTTGTCTATTTAAATTTGTTTATTTATTATCTTTATAAAGTATCCTAAGAGGTTTAGTTGCTTCTTTGTTTAATCCTGTCAAGTAATAATGTCAAGTATCTCAGAAACGCAAGGATATTGTAACTGTGTGGGTTCGTAGAATTAAAAGGCTGAGTTGCAGAAATTAAAAATCTCCTTTATTTTCGTCGACATACACTATTCAATTCTCACGTAAGAACATTAAATCACATATACACAGTCTTACAAGGTCGATCACAATAACAAACAGTGACAGCAGATTACATCTTTAGCTCTCGTTACAACAACACAGCTGGCTGTCTCTCATTTCACAACTACTCTCTGGCGTGTCACAATCCTTTTTATATGTCCATTCATAAGTCGAGAACATTCTCGCACAAATAAAAAAAAAAAAAACCATTCTCCGTCAATCGAGATAGCTCTAGAAATTTCCAAACATGAAACCCTACCTGTGGCGGCGAGTCCTTTATCTGAGATAACATTGTTTGCCGTCTCTGTGATCACTTCGCCGCGTTATCGTTAACTGCTCATGCAAACTCGTGAGACATTATTCGCCGTCTATTATCGATTTGTGCCGTGACAATAGTAATAAGCACAAATTAAATCTACGCCATAAAACTACGGGCAACTCAACGGGTATTTCAGTGGTTAAGCCATGGCTCAGTGGTTAAAACGCTTGGCTCTCACCAAGGCGGCCCGGGTTCGATCCCAGGCGACCGCAAAGTGAGATTTGTGATGGACAACACGGCGCTGGGGCGGGTTTTCTCCGGGATCTCCGGTTTCCACCGCCATCTCATTCCACCGGTGCTCCATCTTCATCTCATGTATCACCAGTGTCATCGCCTGCGCTGCCGTATGTAATAAAAGCAGGCGTTAAACACTACACATTTCACTTTAAGAGGAACAAAACTAAGAAGAACAGAAAAACCCTTTCTCTAATGATCTGGAAAAACAAAAGGTCGAGGTAGCCGTCCGAATTCGATTTGAACTCCTTGAGCCATTCTGCTCGGCAACCTTCACCAAACCCGAAGTTCTGCGGTACTTTTGACATCACAACTATCCAAAACATACTTTCCTGAACATATTTCCCTTTCTAAATATGACTAGTCTGCCTGCATAATGTACAAGTGTGTTTCGTTTTGTTCTGAATCACAGTTTAAAATCTCTAAGTTCTACGTTTCCCTTTAAACACTTCCACTATTTTTACAAGCCGTCCAAACACTGCACTCTGCGCCAGTTTTTCTTCACGTCTGCAAAATTGTGACGTGTTTTCTCAGCCATAACGTAGCTCAGTGTTTGCATTTAATGCTTCCCTTGCTGTCCTTAGGGAGATCTCTACCCGGAGTGTTCCAGCTCTCTCCTCGTAGGAAACCACCCCATGTAAACATGGACTTCTACTAAATTAAATGCTTTGGGATTATTTCACGGTCCATTTCATTTGGATTCATTTCATGGGATTTCATCCATCAGTTATAATCAGTCCTTCATGGGATTACAGAAATACTAATGGCAAATTAAGTACTCCCAATTAAATTACGATTGTCCAAAATCTAGAGAGAAAACCCTTTTTACGAGTTCAATCAAAATCTCAAGTTTCATACGAGAGAATGAGTTCCATTCATTATATGTTTTTTCTCTTACCTACGCACTTTTTATGGGCAGCAAACACAACTCTGTTTCACCATATATTGAAAATGACTGCAAAATCATGTTTTGAGGGGCCTGAATTCCAATATATGTATATGTGCACGATGCAAATAATAAGCGTTAAGTAAAAATACCAAACTTGACACTTAGTCTGGAATTATTGCATACTAGAGTATGAACCTGTTTATAAAATCCCATTCATATCCAAATATTCCATTGTTCGTATAATTTTTCAGCATTTCTTCTTGAATAAAATGTATATTCCTAAGTTATTAACACTAATTCAAATGTCTTTTTAAATATTCTATGAGATTATCTAATCTGATTGAAATGTAGGCAATTAGTTAGCCATAAGAAATTAATAATTTGTATAGGAAACAAACATTGTGAAGACCAGTCCTATTGGCGGTCATATAAAGCAGCTTTTGACTTTTATACCGCCCGCCTCGGTAGCGTGGTGATAGTATGTATGCCTCACGTTAAACAGGTCCCGAGTTCGAATCTCGGTCAGGGTGGGTTACCTGGATAAGGTTTTTCCGGGGTTTTCCCTTATCCTTAAAGACGAATGTCAGGTAACTCTAAGCTCCATGGATCCCGGGCTCATTTGAGCATCATTTCACCAATTCCATTCATCGTCCGATATGACTTTACGTTGCAGGACATAAATGACACACACACACACACACACACACACACACACACACACACACACACACACACACACACACACACACACACACACACACACAAAAGCTTTTATACAGGGGGTTCAACAGAGTAGTAGCAGCAGAAGCAGCAGCAGCACGTTTTTTCTTTACCTCTTCCCACTCATTCCTTTCATTCTCACTGGAAAATTATGTTTTTTCTTTTACTTTTTCGTCCTCAAAAGTTAAGTCATAAAGAACGATTATCGAATGGTTGAAATTATGCTCAAAAGAGTCCAAGGTACATATAGCTTACAGTTACCCACATTCACCTTTCAGAATAAGGACAAAACCCTGATAAACCCTTATCAGGAAACTCATCCTGACCCAGATTCGAACCGGCTGGCCCAATAGCTCAGTCGGTAGAGCACCTGCCTGCCGTGCTAAGAGTCTCGGGTTTGATTCCTCGCGGTAGGGATGGGGATTTTTCTCCGACATGTTCTTCGATATGTTCCAAAGGTCGCTAAAGCGTTTGTCTCTAGCGTTCCGCCGCGTAGAGGGTCGGGGGTTCGTGTCCCGCCTTGGGCATGGGTGTTTTTATGTATAGTAAATATGTGTGAAACTAAGGGAAATATAAGAAAATATGAAATAAGTATTATAAGAAATAATGATAAAACGGTTAAATAAGGGAAGGAAAAGAAGGTAGGAAAAAGCTCGGGGCCTCTTGTTTAACCTTTTATTAGCAGTGGTTCCAAACAGTTGAGATATTCCTGTAGAGGAAAATTGTAATATATTAGCAATGTAAAGTTGTATAAAAACAAATGAAAGTACCGCTTAAATCATAAAGCACTTTAATAATATATTAACATTTTAGTAACCAAAACAAGTTGGAGACAAAAATTCTGAACATTAAATTGTGAAATAGCAACCTTAGCAGCCATAATTAATACAGGAAGTGGGAAGGCAGTGTGTCGAAACTGTGCAAAAGCAACAGGGCGGGATCTACAGAATAACATGAGATCCCAGAATAGAAAAGAAAAGCAGAAGGCGTCCCGAACGAGGTGCAATAATATTTTTAAGCAAAGAGTATGGAAATACGTAGACAAGAGCTGCACAAAATAGGTGTAAATAGAAACAATTACTAAGATAAATAATAGAATAAGTGTAAGTAATGTTCCAAAGAGAATAGACAAGAAAAACATTATTGGAAATTGTTTATGCTATTCGGGTAAGTTATTAGCACACATTAAGAAAAAGCTTTCCCGTGTTTATGAAATCTATGAGAAAAGACATACATAAAGCAAATTAACTCAGCATCGCAACATCCCGATGGCCGGCTACCGCTATGTATTCCACGTCTACCAAGGGGATTGTACCATTATGACGTAGTTAGCCTCTGGTCTTCGCAGCCTGAAGTCGCTACTTTTCCCTCAAGTGATTTCTTAATTGACTGCCGAGGGGCTTCACGAGGCTGAGTGCGCTCTGGACGTCTCCCAGCGGGGAAACTCCCCACATTGAGAACGGAATAGAAGGTAGCAAGTTATCTAAAATATATACAGTGCTAAGATGTTAATATAGCAGTGATAAACAGAAGAAAATGTGATAAATAGAATATGTGTCAAGAGGGAAAGGAACACAGACTCTCTTAAGTTCATATTATTATCAGGATGGCAACCGAGCGAGGTGGCGTCGTGGTAACATTTTTTTGTGTGCAGTTTACGTCCTCCAACGTTAAGTCATATCGGACGATGACTGAATTGGGTGAAATGATGCTCAAATGAGTCCGGGTTCCATGGAGCTTAGAGTTAGCCGACATTCGTCTATCAGGATAAGGAAAACCCCGGCAAAAGCCTTTTCCAGGTAACTCACCGTGACCGAGATTCGAACCCGGGGCCTCTTGAACGTGAGATAGACACGCAGCCATCTACAGTATCGAGACGGGCGTTGAGGTAACGTATGGGACTCAGGCGATCACAGATTCGATCCCTCAGAGTCACGTTTTCCTTCGGTTTGTTTTAGTCACTACCGGGGTGGACTCTCCACTTCACAGTTTCCCTTCCTTTCCTTTTTTATTTTAATCCCATTATCTTACAGGATTCGTTCTCAGCTATTAGTTTTGGTGGATACGGACAGATGAGTGCGCTTTACAACTTTCCCGGGCCTCCTAGAAGTTACTTTCTAGGCCACTAGGGTCGTTTCGTGTTCCGTCACCAGCTGCGCTGTAAAGCTTCGGTGATGCGTGTTAGGGACTCCGCTGACGCCGCCATCCGTCGGCCTGTGGTCTATCTAGTCATTTCTTCATCCTGGGTGGGAGTGGAATCCCTGCCTTTAGAGAGGTGTCTCCATACATTCTTCAATCACATCACCTTACATCACTAGGGTGACATGACAGTACGAAATAAATACTGTTTTTTATAGCCCAGCTCTCCACATTAGAACCCTTAATTGGAGATTCTAGCGAGTAAGTCCTACACATTAGAGGCCCCTTGACCTACAGAGATCATATGGGGCTTATTCCATTCATTTATCAAGCAACATAAAATTAATAAAAACTTAAGTCAACGAGTGAGCATTATTACCGAACGTTAACTGTCCTAAAGGCAAAACTGATTGAACCTCTAATATTAAAGATGACATATAAACGAAAAGTCTAATGAACTGCATTCACATGACATTTTCTACTCATTCTTCTCTAAATTATTTTTTAAAGATATTTCTTGATAAACGTTTATTACATATTTAAACATTTTGTTGTGATTATATGGAGGATACAGTTGGTTAGGGTGAGAAGGTACTGCCTATCTCCGTAATGCTATTTATGATTTTTGGGTGCACATTACTAATAAATTATTATTGATGTGTACATGAAAATTTTCAGTCATATTTAATAATACCTATTATTATTTGAAAAATTTGTACTGATCATTTGTTATAATTTTTTAGTTTTTGTAAAAAAACCAGTGTAATTTCATATAATTTTATATTTTAAATAAAATATTATGAATATCTGAGAAAATCCCTTCTTATTATTATTTTTATGAGTCTGCTTAGTACACACAAAAAAGTTCATATGTTTTAGATGATTAGTTTCTTATAAAACTGTACTGGGACCTGAAAATAATGTCAAACTGAGAAAAACAGTTTTAAAGTTTATATATTGCTACTGAATTCTCACATGTGTCAGAACGTTCCTGCTGCATAGTCTTGACCCTCTGTTCTTTCCAAGTTCTTCATTTTTCTTGCCTTCTTGGTCAGTTCTTCAACTATTTTATCTGCTTGCAGGACTCGCAGCTAATCAATTTCTGTATATGACTTCTATCACGATTAGCACTTGTATTGTTGAGCTCGGCCTACTAACCTCAATATTACATGTGGTTTCATTGTATATTCTATTTATATTTTCTACATTTACTATTCTGTTTTTAGTAAAACCATTGCCCGTAAACTTTCTCTTTGCAAATGTCTTTGGCATACACATATCGTATATTCCCTAATAACTAGTACAAAATACTATTCAAAACAAATAACTGTTCACATACACAGCCAAAGACAAAGGAAAATCAAGCATCATTTGAATTACAGTGGTACCAGCCGAAAGCTTGAAATATCCCTTACAAAACAAAGCTTAGTTCAAAAGTATCTATTCAGTATTACAGAAATTATCATCGATTTTCTGAAAGCTTACGAAAAGGGGCGTGGCAATAACGTAACACCCACTAATATAATTAGTAAATTAGGTATAAAATATTACTACAATGAGCTTTTTAAGTATATATTTGTAATCTAGAGGGATGACACTATAATAATATGTAAAAATAAAAAAGGTAATTTTAACCCCAGGTGAAGTACCTTCTCACCTTAAAGCGATAAAATCTCATGGCATTGTGATGACTTAAAAATTTAGTTCTGTTTGCATAATATCAAGTAAAAACAAATAGTGACTACTACTTGAACAGCATAAGTGTTTGAAATTTAAAAGGAATAAAGATAAATATGCTAGAAATGGTTAACTTACTGGCATGTTTATTTGCTGTAAATTGTCTGCTTTAGCATGATCTAAATTTATGGAAATTAAATTGTTCTTTGACAGCAGCCGTGCATAGGCCAAATTTTGGAGAGCTGGAATCAGACTGAAAAATTCAGTGCCATAGCCGGGATTTGAACAGCATCTCCCGGTCTCCGTCGGATTACTATAACCATTGAGCTACCAGTATGACACGTAAAATGCGTCATGCATATTAGTTGAAGTTTTAATGTCATACAGAAGTACTTTTAGAGCTGGCGCGTGACCTTGATTAGATGTGCGCAAGCATTTCAATGGTAGGGGTAAGATCTCTGCCTTCACCAGCAGGCCACTGATAAAGTTATATTCTAGCTCAACCTAGTTTAATCCTGTTGTAAACATTTGGGCGGGAAGAGAGGCAGAGACAGATATATTTGGATAGAAAACGTTTTTTTTCCCTCGTAATTTTACGTCCTCCAACGTTAAGTCATATCGGACGATGAATGAAATGGGTGAAATGTTGCTCAAATGTGTCCATGGAGCTTTGAGCTACCCGACTTTCGTCTGTAAGGATAAGGGAAAACCCCGGCTAAAACCTTACACAGGTAACTCACTCTGACCGAGATTCGAACTCGGAACCTCTTGAACGTTAAGCAGACATGCTACCATCTACGCTACCGAGGCGGGCAGAAAACGGTTAAGTTGTTGATTGGTTTAGCGCAGTTAATGGGCGTTTTCTTTTATTTGCATGTGTACGATAAACCCCTCCTTTAGGTACAGTACTGTAGGCAGTTTTCTGATCACTGCTCTGCGCGAGCTAATTTCGGAGAGAGAAAAGTACGCAAATGTTTCGAATTTTATAAACGTAATAGCCCAACATTTTATCTTTCTGATTCGCATAACACATAGATGTTTTCTGTATACTGTCGCGAACGCATTTTTGCGGCGAAGCGGCGCGAGGGACGGGTTCAGAGGGACGGAGAGTAGGTACAGTGCGGAGATAAAAGCTTACCGAAACGGTGGGGGGAAGGAGACGGATTTCTGGAGAGTTCGTCTTTCTTCTAACGCCTTACTGATTGAGAACATTCCACGAATTTCTGGAATAGAGAGTAACTATAAAAGGAGTCGCCGCCCCGCCACTGCCAGTCAGTTGTTAATTGAACTCGCATGCGCGAACAGCTGTGTGAGCTGTGTTGTAGTCGTTGACCTTGTAATTCGTATTGTGTATGTGACGTAATTCTGCAACTGTAAAGGTTGACAAAGTGTGTTTCTACAGAAATAAAGAGCAATTTTTAGTGTTTGTAACCCGGAATTTTTTAATTTCACGAACCCACAAAGTCACAATACTATATACAGATTAGACAGAAGACAGGTGATATTATACACATTATCAGCTTATGTTAAATTAAGCTGCATTTGAACAGTTACTAAAGAACACTACTATTATGTAGTATTTTTGCATTCCTATACCAGGCAGCTCTCTCGCAGCGTGGTCTGCATCGAGTTGAATGCTGAGTAAGATGTTATTGCTTATAGTGTTGAGTTGCTTCTGATATTTAACATTGTTTTTCCTGTACATCTCGCGTATAGTCGCGCTGTTCGAACAGTTACCATGGATTTATCTTTGGTAACAGATACCTCTAAGATAACGCACTGATTACTCCACGTGAAGTGAACATATATCTGTCATTTGTGAGTCCTGCGACTTCCATTGGATGAAGTGATGCGTTCATTGGTGCTTAGTACACGACTAGGAGGCGCGTCAGTTCCCCTCTCACTCTTACAAGAATAATCAGTGCCTTATCTGAGAGGTTTCTGTTAACAAAGATAAATCCATGGTAACCTTTCCAGCAGCGAGAATATAACCGTTCAGGCAGCGGGACTATACCTCACAAGCCAAAGAACACTTATGTATATGCAATTTAAAATCAGTAAACTTTCCATCATGGAGCAGGTCAGTGCTTCAGCCGAAATGAAACACAATCGAGACAACCCTTTAAAAAGGGGCGAGGGCGTGTGATCGCGCATTGTTTCGCGGCACTTAAATCTATAAAAACATTGAGAAAGAAACTGATGATCTCCTTGGTGTTTCCGAAAGTAGTGCACATAGTGTTAGAATGGAACAGCAAGCATCCGGAAATCTAAGAACATCGGGAAAGTCGCATAAATGAAAATAGTGCATGGAGAAATACGACGATTTTACGAAAAGGGCTATACGCAGTGAAGTTCATCGTTATTTTTGTTTCGGAAATGAATCAACTCATAGATTTAATAAATTAATGTATAACCCAAATTTATTCATTTATTGTCTAGAAGTTAGCGCTGCCATATATACTGCTAGGTTGCAGAACTTACGTGCGTGCTTGTAACGTCTAACACGTGGCGAGTTGAGTCAGCTCCGCCTTATTGTTTACATCGGGATTAAACTAGGGTGAGGTAGACTTTAGTGGGTTAGATGACAAATGACAGACCTGACACCCCTTTTTCTTACAAATAAACAAGTGAACTTGACCATACAGTACTGCGTAACATTGTCATACGTCACGACTAAACAGTACCTCTGTACTGCACGTTGACCATGGTAGCTAAATGGTTAGAGCAACCGGACCGAGACCGGGAGATCCGTGTTCAAGTCCCAGCTGTGGCATTGAATTTTTCAGTCTGAATCCACCTGTCCAAAATGATCTAAATTGTTTGTTAGACGACTCTTACGATTTATTAATTATACAAAATTCATCCCAGACGAAGAGAACCAAGAGAATACATTTCATTTTCCATGAAGATATCTCAACGAAAATCTTCTTTTCCCGTCCTTGGAAATTAAATAAACTCTGGTATTTAACCACATTTTGTATTAGAGGTACGCATTTTACGGATATGCGCGCACACATTCTTATAGCAAAATTGGAATTCTATGGGCTAAAAAATGAACATTTAATATGCTTTGTATCATATCTAAATGAAAGAAAACAGAGTGTGGAAGTAGCTGTCAGTGATATTGGTTATGAAAAACAAACTTTGAACTGAAAACTCAAACTGCGAACTGGGGTACTCATGGAGTACCCCAAGATTCCATGTTATGGCCTTTATTATTTCTGATCTATATGAATGACCTCTCACTTTATATAAAGGACATTGCAAGTACAGTTCTTTTCGCTGATGACACTATTGTCCTGGTGACCAGGACAAATTTAAACGAGTGTATAATTAAGATGAATTATGTTTTGAACTGTTATGTCATGCTGGTTTAAAGCGAACAAATTATCTGTGAATCTAGACACAATAAAAGTGGTGAAATTTATAACCTGTCGTACATCACATACTGAAATAGAAATCGGGATTAATGATATGTTATTATAAGAAATTGAAAGCATAAAATTTCTGGGCCTTCAAGTGGACAGATATTTAGATTGGAAAGCTCACATAAATTATATCTTACCTAAACTCAGCTCTGCCTGTTATGCTATCCGAGAGCTGGTTAATGTGAGTTCTATTGACACACTTAAATTAGTATATTATGCATACTTTAACTCTATTATGGAATATTATTTTGGGGCAACTCAGTAGAAAGTAAAAAAATACTTCTTATGCAAAAGAGGGTTATAAGAATCATTACTAACACCCACAACAGATGCTCCTGTAAAGATCTTTTTACAAGATTGAAGATATTTACGCCTTCTTGCATGGATATATTCTCGATCCTAAAATTCTTTGTATGCAATCGTGCCTTATTTGCAACAAATAATGTAATTCACAGATTAAACACTATACAAAAGTATAATATCCATCATCCCAGTGCTAAACTTTCTTGCTTCCAGAAAGGTGTGTATTATGAAACTATCAAAATATTTGGCGCACTTCCTAATGTTCTTAAAGAAAAAGTTTATAATTTCGGTGCTTTTTAAAATGCTGTTAGAGAGTACCTTTGCTCAGAATATTTTTATTCTGTACAAGATTATCTGAATGACAAATTATCCTGATAATTCTTCTGTAGCTCTATAAGTAGTATCTAGCTATTCCAATGACAAATCATTACTAATAAATATTTGATGCAAGTTGAAAGTTTATTTTTAATGTATATGTATTTAATAAGTAACAATTAATGGTATCCATTGCAAAAAGGTTGAGACGTACTTGCATAAGACAAGTGAAAGCTGGTTTAAAAAGTGTTTCATTTTGTATCATATATAATTATCCCTGCTTAGTTTTCCATATTGTTGTTCATTGCCTGTGTACTATAACATGTGTCTTATGTTAACTTTTGTACATATATATGCTATTAAACTTTACACCTCTGGGCATGTTCAATGTTCACAGCCTTTTCTGGCTACAAGTGAACCTACTGAACGCAAATTAATCTAATCTAATCACACAGAGGCATATGTAAACCTTTCACCGAAAAGCATTATTTGGATTTAGGTAGCATCAAAAGATGTATTTTCTGTTAAATCTCGACGTAGAGCTTTCTAGAGGTAAATAGAGAAAATAAGAGGAATCATGACGTGTAAGCTACTAGGTTTCGGCAATATTCTCGAATTAATGCAGTTACTGAGGTGAGCTTTTAGCGTTGCTCCTTGTCAGAGAAGCTAATTAACGAATTTCCCGTACTCGCTGAGCAAGAAAATTGTCTCTCTTACCCAAAGCAAATAATCCATGCAGACTCTTCATTTGTCAAATGAAAATGGAAATGAAAACATTTAACTAACTCCCATATTATCTCGGTGAGTATTTCGACAGCGGGAAAGAAACACAAGAACCTTCTTTGCATAATCCTGTATTAAATAACGCTATTATCTCCCAGAATCCCGTTTTATGCGGACATCTTCCAGCTCATTTAAATATAGGCTGCTTTTAAGTTTCTACTTTGGTGAAGAACTCCTATTTATGCTTTTTTTCCCTAGCCAACTTCTGTGTTATGAAATAACTTACTAGCAGCTGGACAGATAAGGGTACGGTTTGAAACACGTGCAAATATCATTAATATGCAAAATTTGACTTTTTCTCTGAGCTTTTAATTTCAATAACTCTTTATCCCTAAATTGGGTAGGCTGAATCAGAATATGAACTTTGCTTTTCTCCATCACGTACCAATTCTTCCTAAAAGAAGAAAGAGTAAAATATGAATTTTTATCCTCCGCTCTATTGAATTTATGTTATATTATTAAATAAAAGTTAATAAATTCACAAAAATAAATCCACAAATATCAATAATATTTCACTAATATTTCATATATGTTGTAAATAATCACACACATTTGAACATTACACAAGCTTTTGTTTTACATTTTGGCTTGAAATGTACGTCATTTTGTTTCCTTTATGTCCTGGTGAAATCATTTATCCTGCTCCTTGCTGAAACAATCCAGGTTTTATGAAAAAATGAAAGTACAGGGATATACTTTCACACTCACATTGCAATCCAGCTTTCGAAATTTCTCAAGCATATCTTCTACAGTATTATTGCAATTTGGATTCCTTTATTTTCCCAGAAAGTTTTCGACGACACTGTTATATCCAATCCATGCCTGTGTTACAGTATCTGTCATCGTTTCTTCAAATAAGTCATAAACCTCAACCTCCTAATTTGTGGCCCAACAAATATTCTTTATTTTAACTGTAGGATAAGATATTTCAGTAACCTTCCTGCAGATTTCTTTGTTCCAATTGTGATTCTTATTCAAAGACTTAACAAATCACTTCATTTATCCTAATTTTATGCGTAAAGGTGGTAAGAGAACTTCTTTTTGCGTCCCCAAGGCACTTATGTATAACATTTCATCCATGGCACGAGACTGTTTCTCTGCTTCCAATTTTTTCTTCTCCAGTACGTGGATCAAATCCTACTATCCCACTCACAAATAAAACATGGAATTTTACTATAGTCTAATTGCTGAACTAGTGACAAAACAATAACTTTTAAATCTCCACATAGCTTCCGCTTATGTTCTCCATATTGTGACTTTGTGGGGTCGTGAAATTAAAAATCCAGTTTGCAGAAATTCAATCTGGTCTTTATTTTCGTAGAAAGATAGTTTTGTACAGCCCTTTACAGCAGGATGACGTAACATACACCAACAGTCTCTCGTTGCTTCACTACACGTAAACGAATAAAATAACTCACTTTATAATCACTACACGACTATCAGTTCTTAACTTGCAACTTGGTACAGTTCAAATATCCACACAACTCACATACTGCACGAAAACTGACCATTGACCACTGTCTAGCAGCTCTCACTGCACAACTATCTCGCGGCTTGCTGCCTCTCGTCTTTTACAACCAAACCATCGTTTCTCGAAAGTTACCGAACTAACACGATCTTTCGTGACGGCAGGTGAGGGAGAGGGAACTGTCCAGACGCCTCTCTGGCTCTTTCTCTCTGGGCAAGTAACAAGCGCTCTTCCGCTCCGCGGGCGTGGTTTGGATGCTATCTGTCTCCCCACACTGGCTTGTCGCTACTCCAACGATCGGGTGACAATATTTTACTTTTTCTAGATGTAATTTTAGATTATGATGTATTTTCTTGAAGTGAACATGGTGGTCGACTGGAACTGATGCATATTTATGTCCATTATACAACAGTACACATTTCAGACTTATTTTAGTACTGTTATTTGTTACTTTGGTGCCATTGTTGTGAAACAACAAGAAATTATTAGTTTTCTCAGTTCCATTAACTATTTATGTGCAGAACTACATAATTACATTAAAACATTTTAGGTGTAACTGCTAATTGTAGGAAAATGGTTAGTAGAAGAAAGCTGATTACAGTTTTGGAATCAGCACATCAAATTTAGTAAGGTAGACTTATTTTGGTGGGAACCCAAGAATCATGCATCTTTGTACCAGTAAACATTTACTTGTGTAATTTGTGCCATTTTACTTCTCAGATACTTTCTCTCCAGCCATTTACACCATTGCATTTTAAATGGAATATTCCCTTCTGAGTCCTTCTGCAAAGCCTTTTAAAAACACTCAGTGGCCTAGTTGAGATGTCGGCATTATTACGCATGCCGAAAAATGCAGAAAAAAACAGGGGTGGTGTTATACAATGGGTCTGACAGAAAGAAAGGTTCAATAAAAGCGACAGAAAATTAACAGGCAAGAGAAATGATATTTTGAGACTGTCGGAGCATCAGCATGAAGCACCCGATGACGTCTCTTAGATGTAATAAAGCGCACTATCATATAAAACAGCCCCAGAAGAGAATACTAGACAATTATTAAAACAATAATGACGAATCTCATTGGTAATGTAATGGTAATATATAATTTTGCAATCCCAAGCCTGAGAAATTGCGATTTAAAACGGAATTTTTAATCGACACACTTTTGAAAATGATTAACATTAAGGAAAAGGCTTTTTTCAGTTTTAATTACAATTGCTAATGAATGTGCAGTAGCAAGCTTAAAGTAAATGTGACTGACAGCTTATTATCGGAATTTCTAACCCAAACCCTCCACCAGCATCTATACATGTTTACTCTCGTCTCACCATGTTCTCTGAAGTTTTACAGAGAGTATCCTCGCCAATATATCTTGAGAACTTCAATTATCCGTGGTCTATTCTTGTACACACTAATTTTTAGATATCCCCCACAAGAAAAAGTGCGGTGAGGTTGGGTCAGCGGATCTGGGGAGCCACAGACCAGATGTTATCTCCGTAAAACTTCAGAGAATACGGTGAGACGAGTGCAAACATGTATAGATGCTGGTAGAGGACACTTCTAACATTTTCTCTGAGATGTAAATAGTGTAATGTAATCTAACAGTTGTGTTTTATATTCTCCCAAAGTTGCATGTGTGTCCTATTATTGGTTCAAAAGTTATGGCCTATTGAAATGGTTCAGATTTACATGGATCACACTATAATTGCTAATTAATGTGCAGTAGCAAGCTTAATATATGAGATTGACAGCTCATTATTGGAATTTGTAAACCACACCCTGACCCATTTGCTTTTAGCCACTCTTAGAAGCTTGAGCTGTTTTACTCTTTTTCCTTTTTGCTTTCTCCTCCACACCATTTCTTCTATTAGGTATTCACAAAATACCTTTTGTGAAATGGGAAGCCAACATTTATGTTTCATTGTCATGCGAAGATAATGTAATTTGAAAGCATCATACAGTGAAACATTCTTAAAAGCTTTTTACCATCCTTTAGGCTTAATGTACTCTGTTCCTGTTTATCTGCAAAAACTATGCTATAAAATTATGTCTTTTATTAACCTAAAACAGAATAATAATTCTTTTTAATATAATGTGACTTTGTGGGTTCGTAGAATTAAATGTGCGAGTTGCAAATATTCCAAATATTCTTTATTTCCGTAGAAATACACTGTTCAATTCTCACGTAATATCATTACGTCACATGCAAAACAAAATCTACCAAGGTGGATGACCACACAGTGTTCTGATTACATCGGTTTACAGCACTCCTGTTACGTTTCTCTGTTTACGACTCCTCTGGCGTGTCACAGTCTCTTATATATACCTCCATTGATAATTTCTAGACTGTTATAAAACAAATCAGAAACCGAATAATCTCTATCAATCAAGAAGTCACTAGAGATTTCCATTTACCTCACTTATATGTGTCGGTAAGTCTTTTATCTCCGCTATCTTCATTTGCTGGCTCTTTGTGTACACAAGCCGCGCTATCGCAGATAACGGGTTCGCGACAGTAAGTTTGTTGAGAACAGTTGAAGAGTTGTTAGAATAGCTTATGTGAATGAACATAGGATCTTGAAATTTGTCGCAAAACTGTGAATAGTAATTCCATGCCACATTTTTGCTATCTGTTGGGCTGTATTAAAGCTTGTTTCTAAAACTTATGGCTGAATTTCTAGCTTTGCTAGCTTTTGAGGATCATTTTGATATCTTATTATTCCCTGTCTTTTCCTATACGTTTTCGAACTTTCTCGTTGATCCTATTATAGCTTCTATGCTAGCTTTTCTCCCACACTTCTCAACATTTCATGTATTTGTGCAGCCTGTGGTTGTTCCTAGGGGAATCCTGGTGTGGTTTCTTCTACCATGGCTCTTCTCTCACCATTTTCTCTCTCTCTCTTTTATGTTATAGCACAGGTTTGGGTCTGCGTGTCGTTCGATGGTGGGCAGATGT
Organism: Mantis religiosa; assembly: GCA_030765055.1. Classification (NCBI taxonomy): domain Eukaryota; kingdom Metazoa; phylum Arthropoda; class Insecta; order Mantodea; family Mantidae; genus Mantis; species Mantis religiosa. The sequence goes on from CM060953.1 coordinate 153,297,571, forward strand.
CACGGAGGCTTGCGATTTTGAACTTCAAGACTCTAACAGAGAGTGGCTATACGAGTCCCCACTGTTGGATCGAGCATTACATCTCTTCCTTGAGAAGTCCCTAAGTCAAGCTTCGGCACTACGGGTGAGTCTGCGGAGCACCTTCATTTCAGTGGTAAGTCAGTAATTATTAGGGAACTCTGCAGTCTCTGTCATCCGTTTCTGCAGCCCGTAAGTCTTCGCGGTTCCTTCATCTCATCCGTTCCTCTGGTGAGTATGTACACTTGAACGAACAATGGCGAATCAAGGAAAAACTTTCGAAGAAGTATTAGGGCTATATTTCAACACATCAACTCTTAGAAATCACATGCTCTTATACTGACAAGCGATTTACGCAACGTCTATATAACGGCATTCTTAGGCCCAAGCCTTGTTGATATGTTGAAACTATAGCCGTAATCTTTCTCAAAATACGCTAAGAATTATTAAGGTCAAACACATTCCTTACATCCAGAGTCTCGTGACTGGCTAGCTGCCTGAAATTACAGGGTTAGCTTTCAGGGTCAAATGGCCAATTAATTTCACTTACGTTGTTCCGTGAAATTGAAATTATTGTAAAACGACGTCTTTAGCACTTATAATTATAAGATCGTGACATTCATGTCAATAGATGTGAAATATTGGTGGAAAATCTGAATTTTTTTCTCAATTTCTTGAAACATTGCATGGCCAAAGTATTCTTTGACTGTAAAACAATCAACAATCGGTCTGGTGACTAATTATTGTTACCCAATCGGCAAACTTGCAGTCGGTTACACGAGGGGAAGGCCGGTGGAGGGGGGCGTGTGGCATCGGTACCGCATGCGTAGGCGTGACAGAGTGGAGGGAGGGGAAACCACAAGGGTGGCTGAATCTTCGTTTCCTCCTCCTCCTGCCGCCTGAAAGAACGTGAAACCTCCAGAATATTTTTCCCTTCCATGGTAAAGAATTCTCTAGAAACATTTAGCCACCTATAGATAGAGGGACGATGCGACCGAGAGTTGAGTTGAGTTCAGTTCAGTTTTTGGCGAGCAGCGTGAGGAGCGCCCAGTGAGCGAACGGACTGTGTACGTGTACGTGACTGCGTGCAGTGGACCTGTGACAGACGAACTGGTGAATTGTAATTATGCGCATTACGTAATTCTGTGTAATCGGCAAGTTTTCCGATTGTAATTCGGTGGAAATAAAGAACATTTTTGAGTGGTGCAATTGGACTTTTCATTTCATGAACCCACAAAGTCACATTATTTATTTTTAACTTTGTTGTCGCAGTTATATAATAATGTAAAATGTATACATTTTTATATCACATATTTCACATATATAACGAAATATAGATTGAAGGTGTTGAATTTATGAATGCCGGTTGTGCACTTCCAGACCATAAAGAGAAATAATATTTTCAGTTAATTATAAATTATGATTCACTGACTTTTAGCAACTTTCACTATTTGTACAATTATTTACATCCCCTAATAAAGAAGTTTATCACAAGATAAGTAAAAAGAAAATTAGCAGGTAGATCACTCGCCTCGCACCAATATTTCAACCCTAGGGGACCGTATGCGGTATTGGTGGAGGACAAAGTGGGCGTTTGGGTGGGTTTTGTCTAGATTCTCCAATTTCTTCCACGATTCATTCTACCAATTGCTCCATAATCATTTTTCCCGTCATGTATTTCGCCTTCATTTCATATTATTTCCCTCCTCATTTTCATATCATACTTAGGGATGATCGTCCATTTTAGTTGCTGCCTTTGATCCTGAGTTCATCTGTTTCTGGACAGGCATTTGTTTCCAAGCGCCCATTTGTAAGGACTCCGTAGGAGGAGAATAATTGGAGATAGAAGAAGGAGCTAAGCAAAAATTTCTTATACGAAGACTGTTAATATACACTGTCAAGAAAGTACTGGGTATTGATCATATAAAAGTCTCCTATAAGAAGGTATTAGAAATTTTTGCTGTGACTAAGATATCAACACAGAGCTTGAATGTCATTTGTCACCTAGTTCCTTTACAGGGCACCATTTTGTTAGTGCATCTCAAAGGTGCTATGCAATTCTAGAGTGAATAGAAATATTGAACAAAAATCTGTCCCAAATTTTGTATTTCAAATGGTATTTCGTGTGTCGAATCGCTGAAAATGTTACAGAGGGCTTACGGTGCATTGACTTCATCAAAAAACACGCGCGTGTGAGTGGTATAATAAATTCAAAAGTAGTCAAGATGTGGTGAAAGATTTGCCTTGCTCTGGTAGGCCATCAACAGTCAAACTCAATCAAAACTGAGAGTCAATTCGATTATCGTGGTGTCGTGTACCCAGAATTCCTGCCATAATGCCATAAGGTAAATGAAGACTATTGTCTGAGTGTTATGTGGCGATTGACAGAACAAATACGGCGCAAAAGATCAGATATGTGAGAAGACAACTCATGGATTCTACACCACGATAACGCCCTAGCTGACAAGACTATTGTGAACGGATTGCTGGCCAAAAAATCAACAGATCTCATCGAACAACCAGCGTATTCACTTGATTGGCTCCAGCTGACTTCTTTCTCTTTCCAAAACCAAAGCGACCACTTCCAGGCACCTGTTTTTAGTCGATATAAGATATAGAGAAGAATTCGCGGTGACAATTGACAAATATTCCATAGAATTCCTAAAAAAATTGTTCTGATAATTGGATTATTCGTTGCCAGAAATGCATAATTTTGGAAGGGGCCTAATTTGAAGGTGATAAAATAAAATTGGATTAATAATGTATAGTTTGTGTTTCATTGCCTAATTTTTGGAACTTTCTTGACAAGTAGTGTTATATGAGGTACGTCCAGAAAGTAAGTTCTGTTTGGTAATTCTTCGCCGCCTTCATCATAACGGGACAAAAACTGAAGTGCACTACCCTTCCGTTTTGTTTTGGGTTGCTCAGAAAGAATCTTTGGCACCCAACGTGAGCAAAGTTTACGAAATTTCAGTTTTTCGGTAACAATTTCATGAACTAGTGATCGTGAGGTTTGGCACTAATTGTAAACTTGCGGTTTTCCTGGATCTTGTAATCAATCGCGTGAACCAGTTCTGTAAGGAAAGATGGACGCCCACTTCGTTCTTCATCGTGTACTTCTCTACGTCATTCATGGAACTGTCGGACCGATCTTCTCACCATTGTATCACTCATCGCATTTTGTTCGTAAACATCGCACATTTGCTGATAAATTTCAATTGGTTTCACTTTCCTAGCATTAAGAAAACGAATCACAAGTGGCGGGATTTTCAATCAACACCGACGTTGTAAACAAGCACAATAAAGCGTACGTGGCTGACAACGACCTCACAGTGGCGCACGTTTCTTCTCCTTGATACAGAGCGTCAACCGCGCATGTGCGGAACTGCGATCGTAGCGCAGCAGTGGAGATAAATTGAAACAGAGCTTACTTTATGGACGCCACTTGTATTTGGAATGGAGTGAAGTGAAGTGTGTAGTGTTTAACGCCCGCTTTTACTACATATGGCACCGCAGGCGATGGCACTGATGATACATAAGATGAAGATGGAGCACCGGTGGAATGAGATGGCTAGGGAAACCGGAGATCCCGGAGAAAATCCGCCCCAGCGCCGTGTTCTCCACCACAAATCTCACTTTGCGGTCACCTGGGATCAAACCAGGTCGCGCTGTGGCTCAGTGGTTAGACCGCTTGGCTCTCACCAAGGGGCCCGAGTTCGATCCCAGGCGACCACAAAGTGAGATTTGTGGTGGAGAACACGGCGCTGGGGCTGGTTTTCTCCGGGACCTCCGGTTTCCCCCGCCATTTCATTCCACCGGTACTCCATCTTCATCTCATGTATCATCAGTGCCACCGCCTGCGGTGCCGTATGTAGTAAAAGCGGGCGTTAAACACTACACACATTTGGGATCGAACCCGGGCCGGCTTGATGAGAGCCAAGCGGTCTAACCACTGAGCCACGGCGCGGCCTTGGAATGGAGTATCTAAGGCATTTGTTTTATTTTATATGCATATTCTGTGAAGTAACAGCACCTAGCTTCTGCGTACTGCACAGCATTCCCAATTAAAAGTCAAGGCATACTTCACAAGTACCTTTTATTTCTTGTTCCATTTATACCCCGCCTTCAACTCCAATGGTCATATCGTTGGCCTTTCTCCTTTGGAACATGTCGAAGGTGTTAACTGGTATTCGTTGGGTTTTAGTCATTAGATCACACACACATTCACCTCTCATTCATACTTCCAGGCTCTGGGAAAGATGAGGAATCATTTTGGCCGGAGGAAAATCTCACCCCCACCGCCGGGAATCGAACCCGGGATCCCTAGCACGGCAGGCAGGTGCGTCTTCTTTTATAATTCAAATTTTTTAATTTACGTCCTCCAACGTTAAGCCGTATCGGGCGATGAATGAACTAGGTGAAATGGTGCTCAAATGAGTCCAGGGTTCATTGAGATTAGAGTTACCCGACATTCATCTTTCAGGACAAGGAAATCCCCTTATCCAGATAACTCAGCCTGACCGAGATTTGAACTCGGGACGTCTTGGATGGAAGGCAGAGGAGCAACCATCATACACAGAGGTGGGTTTATAATTCCAAACTGTTGGTACTCAGGAAAAAGGGCTTTGTAGACCCATTTTAATGTTTTTAGTCATTTATGAAATGAAATTAGGCGTCTTATGCCCATGTCAAAGGAATAAACTCGAGTTTTTAATGTTTAACAGATAATATTAGGGTTTAGAGATTATCACAAACATTATCTCTCTTTATAACATAAATGTATATTTCTGTAATAATAATCAAATGGTACAGAAATTCTATTAGTGAAGCTGGTTGCACATGAATGTCAAGGTCAGCGTATGCAGCAGAATGGTAAAACAAAGTTAGCCTTTGTTACCACTAATTACATCTGTCCTAAGTATAGCACCTTACTAGAGCAGTTAGATAATTGTTATCACACACGTGGAATGGCTTCTCTGTTCAGATACTAGGTTAAAGAAACCTTGGTTAGATGGAAACTTGGGTCACGTTGTAGGTGTCAGCCAATCCCTCTGCGCTCAAACCCACATTCATCTTGCATGGATAGATTCAATCTCCTACGGAATTGCATTTCTAACAAAAGTGTCCGATTATGCTCATGTCTCTCTCCTTTCCAAGGTTTTGGGATAGGTTTTTGTTGTAAAAACGAAACTGATGTATTTGATACACATTACATTCTTAACCCCTCCTTTTGCAAACTATTTACAAAGCGTAATTTTTCGTTTGTTTAAGGTTAATTGAGAATAGCGTTTGTCGAAGGTGTTTCTTAAATATTTGATATCACATACAAGAGAATACAGGAGGCTGAAGCAGTAGAGTCTAGAAACAAAATAAACTGTGAGCTTTACATAGATGGTGCTTAGAAACGTTAACACCTTTAACATGAACCATTTTAAAATTGACTAACCCTTAAAAATAAATTATTTGATGTAAATTGCATATTTTGAAACTTCTATCCTCTCATACGTTTCGCAGATTTTGTATAAAAGGTGTAGTGTGTCTGACATTAAAGAGGTTCCAAGATCGAATTTAGGTTAGGGTGAAATATCCGAAAAAGAAAGATTTTCCCTTATTGTAGGAAAAGAATTTCTCGTTAGCCAAACAATGAACAATTTATCAACCACTTCATTCATTCACCGTCCGATATGACTTAACTGTTACTATTTTTTTAATTTACGTCCTCAAATATTAAGTCATATAGGATGATGATTTAAATGGGTGAAATAATGTTCAAATTACTCCAGGTTCCATAGAGCTTGGAGTTACCCGACATTTACCTATCAGAATAAGGGAAAACCTCGGCTGAAAACTTTACCCAGATAACTCACCCTGACCGAGGTTCGATTAGGGACGTCTTGTACTCGAGGCAGACATGCTACCACTTATGCTACAGTGGCGGGTCATAGTTGTTTAAGGAGTTAATTGTAGAGAAAAAATTATGAAAATACATTTAAATAAAGTGGCTCGAAACTGTTAGAGCCGTTTAGGGGAAAATAGAAAGCTTGGATAACTTTAGGTAACGTGTTTCTTTTGGACAGGATATCGTGCATTAAATTCTTTGACATAGTTATTTCACTGTAAAGACAATGTTGGTATCCCATAAAATAAAAAAATAAAAATAATTAAAAAGGCGCGGAAGCTATATACCAGACCTGGTATGTAGTTTAGCATCTTCCAATGATATAAATATACTTACTAAGATTTAAATGGAAAAATCCTAACAAACTATTCGTTATATAGACTGCTTTTGGTTATTTTTGTTTTCTCAAGAATGACTTTGAGGAGTATTGACTTATTTTTTTGTGTGTGGTAATTTACGTCCGCCAACATTAAGTCATATCGGACGATGAATGGAATGGGAGAAATGATGCTCAAATGAGCCCAGGCTTCATAGAGGTTAGAATTTACCCGACATTCGTATTTCAGGATAAGGGAAATACCCGGAAAAAACCTAATCCAGGTAACTCACCCTGACCGAGGCTCGAACTCGGGACCTCTTGAACGTGAGGCAGACACGCTACCATCTACGCTACTGAGGCGGGCAAATTGATGTTGAGGTAATTGCATGATACACGAAAAGGCATATACTGAAATTTTTCAAATAACCTCAGAAGTTCTGGAAATTAATTATTTCTTCCACACTAGTCGTGTGTAGGCTAAGGTTTGGATGAACAGAGCCAGACTGAAAAATTCAATACCATTGCCGGGATTTGAATCGCGGATCTCCCGATCTCAGTGGGTTGTTCTAACCATTGAGCTACCATGGTCAACATGCCGACATGACATTAAATTCTCCAAATGACTCGTATGTTTCTTGGTAAACCTCTATAGGCTCTCATATACACTGAGATACGCAGCATTTTTGTGGCGACTTACTATGCTGAAAGTACTTAAGTCCCAGGCTTCATACCTAAACTACTGTTTTTATAGGTAAATTGATGAAAATTAATAATTTGTTCCACACTAGCCGTGTATAGGCCAAGGGTTGGATAAACTTCCAAACTTCCAAACTTCTGAAGTTCTGTGCATACTGCATGAGTTTTGCATAACTGATGAACTATTAGACAAAATCTTAGTGCAAAAATTACATCCGGTTAAAGCACACAGTTTGTTAAATTAACAAACGTAGGTTTTCACGGCCGGCGTCTTGTTTAGTAGGAGATTTCGGGCTGTAAGGCCGTGGTCCACTGGTTTCTCCATATCTCTCCCAGACGTTTCAGTAGCTAGGAAGAGTACAAGGAGGACTTTTCTACGCCACTGATGATGCTTACCGCAGCTGTAAGCGAAACGTCTGGGAGAGATATGAAGAAACCCCGTGGACCATGACCTTATAGCCCGGAATCCTCTACTGAACAATTTATTAAATTGTTTTGATTTTTAAATAAGATCTTTTTATCATATACAATTTGTAATTCGCTTTTCCTGCTGCTGAAGCAAAGAGCATGGCATTTCAAAGCCACCACATAATGACCATTAAAATAGATTAGTAGTGAATTGTTCTTGTATCTAAATTGAGATAAATTTGTAATGGAAGTTTATCTTGATTCTGAACAAGTAGACATAAGAATGTGTCAAACGCAATACATCAGGCTCATGATCTCTCTCTCTCTCTCTCTCTCTCTCTCTCTCTCTCTCTCTCTCTCTCTCTCTCTCTCTCTCTCTCTCTCTCTCTCTCTCTGTGTGTTTCTATTTCTCTTCCACATAGAGAATAAATCTTTTTCTAATTTCTTTTTTCGACTAAGGGGACTTCCAAACATGTACATATTTCGGGAAACTCTTATAACCGGGTAAGGTACACTACATTCCCTACCTGTAAAAGGTAAGTTAAACAGAACGTAAAACGAGAAGAAATGTTTACATCCATTTACTGTTTGTATTTGCGAGGCAACCATAGGTATATGCGCAACAGAAACCAGCCTTAACGCTCAGGAGAATGCCGTAATGAGTTTGAAATTTGCTAGATGAGAATTCCCTTACTCTAGGGCACACAGATTCCTAGAAGTTTATTTTACAACCCTTGTCCGGGCGGGGTTGAGAAAGCGTCGTCTTGGGAAAAGAACTTTATAGCTATCCCTCAGAAGGGAAACCGGGGCAGTGCTGTACTCGAACTTCAAAAGGTATATTGTTTACAACTCCGAATGCGGTTCCGTGATTTATGTTTTTAAATTCAAAGGCCTACGAAATTTTATGTACACATTGCCATTTAAAAAGACTCGTCCATTTCACGTGTATAATACAAATATTTGTGTTTGTTAACGGTGCTGTCAATTTTCAGGATTATATGAGTGCCTCTATCCCACAATAGTAAAATATTATCACAGCACATTATTAGCACTTTGTATTTTATATGTTGCAGCTTCCTTTGGTTCCTGTTTAATCATCTGTTATTTGATCCAGTTATCCGGCTTTTTATATTTCCTACTTTTCTACCACATATATAGAGAACGTAATACACTCCATATTTAATGTCGATATTAAGGTTTCTCTAAAATACATGCTTTGAGATATCCTGTGTCTCTTGCTCTAATCATTGAGCTACCATGCCAACGTTTCAGCACGACATTAAATTCTCCAACTGGCAGTCATTTTTTCGGTAAATCACTTGGAGTCCTCACATCCCCAGTAGACAACTACGTTATTGACGACATGCCTACTCTAAGTTATTATAGTTTCAATGAGCTACCATGCCAACGTTTCAGCACGACATTAAATTCTCCAAATGGCAGTCATTTTTTCGGTAAAACACTTGGATCCCCAGTAGACAACTACGTTACTGGCGACATGCCTACTCTAAGTACTTATAGTTTCATTGAGCTACCATGGCAACGTTTCAGCACGACATTAAATTCTCCAACTAGCAGTCATTTTTTCGGTACACCATTTGGAGTTCTCACATCCCCAGTAGACAACTACGTTACTGCCGACATGCATGTTCTAAGTACTTATAGTTTCATTGAGCTACCATGGCAACATTTTAACACGACATTAAATTCTCCAACTGGCAGTCATTTTTTCGGTAAACCACTTTGAGTTCTCACATCCCCAGTAGACAACTACGTTACTGGCGACATGCATGTTCTAAGTACTTATAGTTTCATTGAGCTACCATGGCAACATTTCAGCACGATTTTAAATTCTCCAACTAGCAGTCATTTTTTCGGTAAACCACTTGGAGTTCTCACATCCCCAGTAGACAACTACGTTACTGGCGACATGCATGTTCTAAGTACTTATAGTTTCATTGAGCTACCACGGCAACATTTCAGCACGGCATTAAATTCTCCAACTAGCAGTCATTTTTTCGGTAAACCACTTGGAGTTCTCACATCCCCAGTAGACAACTACTTTACTGGCGACATGCATGTTCTAAGTACTTATAGTTTCATTGAGCTACCATGGCAACATTTCAGCACGACATTAAATTCTCCAACTAGCAGTCATTTTTTCGGTAAACCACTTGGAGTTCTCACATCCCCAGTAGACAACTACGTTACTGGCGACATGCCTACTCTAAGTACTTATAGTTTCATTGAGCTACCATGGCAACATTTCAGCACGACATTAAATTCTCCAACTAGCAGTCATTTTTTCGGTAAACCACTTGGAGTTCTCACATCCCCAGTAGACAACTACTTTACTGGCGACATGCATGTTCTAAGTACTTATAGTTTCATTGAGCTACCATGGCAACATTTCAGCATGACATTAAATTCTCCAAATGGCAGTCATTTTTTCGGTAAAACACTTGGAGTTCTCACATCCCCAGTAGACAACTACGTTACTGGCGACATGCCTACTCTAAGTACTTATAGTTTCATTGAGCTACCATGGCAACGTTTCAGCACGACATTGAATTCTCCAACTAGCAGTCATTTTTTTGGTACAACATTTGGAGTTCTCACATCCCCAGTAGACAACTACGTTACTGCCGACATGCATGTTCTAAGTACTTATAGTTTCATTGAGCTACCATGGCAACATTTCAACACGACATTAAATTCTCCAACTGGCAGTCATTTTTTCGGTAAACCACTTTGAGTTCTCACATCCCCAGTAGACAACTACGTTACTGGCGACATGCATGTTCTAAGTACTTATAGTTTCATTGAGCTACCATGGCAACATTTCAGCACGACATTAAATTCTCCAACTAGCAGTCATTTTTTCGGTAAACCACTTGGAGTTCTGACATTCCCAGTAGACAACTACGTTACTGGCGACATGCCTGCCCTAAGTACTTATAGTTTCATTGAGCTACCATGGCAACATTTCAGCACGACATTAAATTCTCCACCTGGCAGTCATTTTTTCGGTAAACCACTTGGAGTTCTGACATTCCCAGTAGACAACTACGTTACTGGCGACATGCCTGCCCTAAGTACTTATAGTTTCATTGAGCTACCATGGCAACATTTCAGCACGACATTAAATTCTCCAAATGGCAGTCATTTTTTCGGTAAAACACTTGGAGTTCTCACATCCCCAGTAGACAACTACGTTACTGGCGACATGCCTACTCTAAGTACTTATAGTTTCATTGAGCTACCATGGCAACGTTTCAGCACGACATTAAATTCTCCAACTAGCAGTCATTTTTTCGGTACACCATTTGGAGTTCTCACATCCCCAGTAGACAACTACGTTACTGCCGACATGCATGTTCTAAGTACTTATAGTTTCATTGAGCTACCATGGCAACATTTCAACACGACATTAAATTCTCCAACTGGCAGTCATTTTTTCGGTAAACCACTTTGAGTTCTCACATCCCCAGTAGACAACTACGTTACTGGCGACATGCATGTTCTAAGTACTTATAGTTTCATTGAGCTACCATGGCAACATTTCAGCACGACATTAAATTCTCCAACTAGCAGTCATTTTTTCGGTAAACCACTTGGAGCTCTCACATCCACAGTAGACAACTACGTTACTGGCGACATGCATGTTCTAAGTACTTATAGTTTCATTGAGCTACCATGGCAACATTTCAGCACGACATTAAATTCTCCAACTAGCAGTCATTTTTTCGGTAAACCACTTGGAGTTCTCACATCCCCAGTAGACAACTACGTTACTGGCGACATGCATGTTCTAAGTACTTATAGTTTCATTGAGCTACCACGGCAACATTTCAGCACGACATTAAATTCTCCAACTAGCAGTCATTTTTTCGGTAAACCACTTGGAGCTCTCACATCCCCAGTAGACAACTACGTTACTGGCGACATGCATGTTCTAAGTACTTATAGTTTCATTGAGCTACCATGGCAACATTTCAGCACGACATTAAATTCTCCAACTAGCAGTCATTTTTTCGGTAAACCACTTGGAGTTCTCACATCCCCAGTAGACAACTACGTTACTGGCGACACGCCTGCTCTAAGTACTTATAGTTTCATTGAGCTACCATGGCAACGTTTCAGCACGACATTAAATTCTCCAATTGGCAGTCATTTTTTCGGTAAACCACTTGGAGTTCTCACATCCCCAGTAGACAACTACGTAACTGGCGACATGCATGCTCTAAGTACTTATAGTTTCATTGAGCTACCATGGCAACATTTCAGCACGACATTAAATTCTCTGACAGTCACTTTTTCGGTAAACCACTTGGAGTTCTCACATCCCCAGTAGACAACTACGTAACTGGCGACATGCATGCTCTAAGTACTTATAGTTTCATTGAGCTACCATGGCAACATTTCAGCACGACATTAAATTCTCTGACAGTCACTTTTTCGGTAAACCACTTGGAGTTCTCACATCCCCAGTAGGCAACTACGTTACTGGCGACATGTCTGCTCTAAGTACTTATAGTTACTATAACTATTAGGCCAATTAATGTAAAGTAGGCATGTGTTGGATAAAATTTAGATAGCTGGAATTAGACTGAAAAAATCAATATCAGACGGAGATTGGAAGATCTGAGGTTCAAATCCCGAAGTTGAGTTTTTCAGTCCGACTCTACTTTTCCAAACTTTAATAGAGTATAATGTTAGATATATGTATGTATCTTTCGAAATTTTTAGAGGCATTTTGAACGCTTTTACAGATAATTCGGGTATTGGTAGAGAAACGAGGGGGTGTTCTAAAGTTTTAATTATCAACCTTTAGAAATGCAATAGAGAGTTTTTTGTTGCTATGTGCTTGTTAGTTCTTTTCTACAGATTCACACATTTTTCCCAGCGTTTCTTGACCTTCCGAGTAACTTAATTTTAAAAGTCTGCAGAATTCGCTTTAAACAACTCTTCCACTTCATTAATGACGTCATTCGTGTTGTCCAGTCGGCGACCACGCAACGATTTCTTCATTTGCTGTAAGGATGCTGTAAGGTCTCAAAGCCACATTCCATTGTTTTGTCAACTGCAACTTGAGATGAATGAGCTGGTGCATTGTCAGCCAGAAGACGAACAACTTTGAAGAGCATACGATGTCGCTTCGTAATCAGAGCTGCTCGTACGTAACTTGTCCAAAAGATTGCAGTAGTATCTGCCAGTGATGTTTTGACCCTTGTCAAGATGACTCCACGACAGTCCCAGAAAACTGAAAGCATGACATTCCCAGCTGACTTTTGCACCTTTGCCTTTTTGGGAGGTGGGGAATCGGCATGTTGCCGTTCCATGCTCATGGTTTTTGTCTCTGGATCATTCGTCCATGGTTACCAGACGATAAAAAATCATCTTCATCCTGTTCCAACAGCATCAATATCTGTCTTGAAAAGTCGCACCGTGTTTGCTTTTGGAAAGGGGTAGGAAACTTGGAAACTAACGTGCAGCCACCTTAGACATGCGCAGATCGCCATGAATAATTTCCCACACACAACCGTAGTAAGATGTGTCTCATTTATGATAATTCGGATGGTTGCTCGTCTGTACTGTGACAGCATCGTCTGTCATTGACGGTCTACCGGCTCTTGGCTCATGTGTCAGGGGCATGTGACCAGTTTGAAAATTCTTTTTCCATCTCACAATTGTGTCATACGATGGACAATCATTTCCATAAACATCTGTCATCTGATCATGGATTTCCCGGGCAGTTTTTCCCTTCAAATGCAGGAACTTGATCACACTACGAGCCTCAATTTTCTCCATCTTACACTTCAGTCACTTCTGGCACTCACTATAAAAAAGCAAAAGGAGTCAAATCACTGCAACTACCCACATTATGTCCCGAGGGATCAGTAATGACACTGAGAAATTTTCATAAAAGCTACCGGGTGATTATTAAAACCTTACGACACCCCCACGAAAACTGGGGAGGTATTTTGCACATTTTCTCGATCATTGTTTATTACGAAACAGGTGGTTCACTCTTTGAAGGTATTTTGGAGCATTTTTCAGATCGCTTCAACCCTGCTGTATCTGAGACACTTTCAAAGGCATGTAGATGGAGCAGGGTGTTTTACGTGCATTTTGGATATTGGTAAAGGTATTTCCGCCACTTAAAAGACAATCTAAGATATATTGCGCTCCTATTTGGTTATTTTGAGCTATTTTTTAGGGAATTTAGTGCAAGAAGTATTATTTTGGTAACTTTTTTATATTTGGTAGAGATACTTATGTACCTCTAAATGAGTGTTGGTAATGTGAATTTTAAGGTCGTTTTTAGGCATTTCGGATTTTTTAAAAGGGAATTCCATAAAATTTTAGCCAATTTCTCTCGTTTTGTATCAGTTTGGGTCGTTTTCGTGCCATTTATCTTATTTTACAGAATTTTATATTATTTTAGGAGTATTGTCGTAATATTTTTGATATGTTTGTATGTTATATAGTATGCTATAGGCTATTTTCCAGTGGTTAATTGAAGTTTTACTGTATAAAATTGTCTATATGCACTGCTGCTCTAGTATACCTTTATTTTTCTGAGGTACGTACTAACCTAATGTAATGCAAAAAACATTATATTTATATAGACTGTTTTTAATATCTATTAGCTCTTGTTTTAAGAACTGATTTCTGCTTTTAGTACTCTTTTGAAACATGAACTTTTACTGAAGTACTTACAGTCTAAGAGGACTTCAGTGACAGCTTTTTTGGGGGTGGGACGTAGCAGATGGTGTTTTTTCTCAAGCTTACATTTCGTTTTATACAAAATTAATCTCTAATGTACCCAGCTTAGGATTATGAGGTAGGCGTCTCTCGTTTCTTCACTTGTTTTGTTTTATTTCTTTTTTTATTTTATTTAGGGACATATGCTGTGCTGTGCAATAACAACATCGATTTTCAAGTTAATGACATTTTCAAGTTAAAATAATGCCTTACATATAACCATATTCCTTTAAAACTGGCATTCAAATTGAGAGGCTTTTGAAATGTTTATTTATGGTTTTGTAATTTATGACATGAAGTTAAAGGTGTTTAATATACATATGTGAAAAAGAATTAATTGGAACATTCCACGTGAAAAAATTATTAAAATCGATTAAGTAGTTTCGAGGTTACTTCTACATCCATTTTCTATGAACTGCTTTTTTATTTATTTGCTAAGTATAGTAACTAAGAGAGGTATTGTAACCATATAGGTGCCACTAGAAATTTATCCTTAAGTTTCTAAATCAAAAGAAGTGTATTCTGTGAACAACATTACTAAAAATTAACAGTCTGCTAAATACCTCAGGCTAACCTTTATATTGGATTTTCTCGAAAAGTTTAATCTGCTAACGATTTTAATTGCATTCTCGTATGTTTAAGATATTTCAGACAAAAGTAAATCTATTTTCTGGGAATTTCCTCAGAAGTCTTCATTCTGAGTGGCATTTGTATAAGTGCTGAACTATTGTAAATACACCAAATCTTACTAAAATTTTTTAAACATCTTTAAAACACATAATTTAGGCAAATGCAGCTTTGTGGAGTGAACTGTTTCCTCATTGTTACATATTTGAATTTTTTAATGTATTGACATTTTTTCTCAAGTGGGAAGTCGTCATTTTGCTTTCTTTTTCCATTTCTCGGACAGAAAAGAGAGTGAATGTCCAAACCCTTACATAGCGATTAGGTCTTAAACGATTCGTCTATCGCTTAAAGCGTGCTGCATTCCCATATTCCCGTTGCATGTACAAGAAAATTATTAATAATATAATTTCTACATTGATTATCTCGATTAACATGAAGTAAATGTAGGAATAAAGGTTTGTATGATTATTTTTGTAAGTGCAACACGTAGGAATTTTTATACAGGGGAGCTCAAAAATTTGTGTGAAGAAATATTGTATCGAAGTGGAACAGTTTGGCTTAAATATACAGTTAAGTAAGTAAAAGGACTTTAACATTAGGAGTGATATTTCAGCGTGGAATCTGCAATGATGCAATCTGATTCCGTGGTTTATTTGGATTACAAGACGAGAGGGAGGTTGCTGCTGTGGATTTGCAGATAGCTGCGCGTTACCGCAGTCTCCCCTAAGTGATATATAATTAAGTCATTGTTCTCGCGTTTCCTTTGGCAACGCTGAAGATTCATGGTCGTTAATAATGGCAAAGAAATGAACATGGCTTTGTTCGAGGGCGTTAATTTATGATAAAATGTTGGTGTATTGTCCTCCCGCGGCTGTAATATTTTCATTACTTACAAACTGTTTTGTTGCCTGTAGGATGAGATTAGAAAGAAAAGCTTATGTTACATGCCATGCACACGAGTTTATTTGAACACTTTGTATATTTCATAGAACTTCTTAAGCTACAGTTACGAGACTTTGTTAGCCTACTCTACTCATATAAATGTGTATAACAGAGTTTACTCATATAGAAGAATGGAAATCTTATATACGAACCTCGCTACTGCATTAACACTTAACAGTTCCACTTTTCTCATTTATCTGTTGGTTTGTTTATTATTATTATTATTATTATTATTATTATTATTATTATTATTATTATTATTATTATTATTATTATTATTATTATTATTATTATTATTATTATTATTATTATTATTATTATTATTATTATTATTATTATTATTATTATTATTATTATTATTATTATTATTATTATTATTATTATTATTATTATTATTATTATTATTATTATTATTATTATTATTATTATTATTATTATTATTATTATTATTATTATTATTATTATTATTATTATTATTATTATTATTATTATTATTATTATTATTATTATTATTATTATTATTATTATTATTATTATTATTATTATTATTATTATTATTATTATTATTATTATTATTATTATTATTATTATTATTATTATTATTATTATTATTATTATTATTATTATTATTATTATTATTATTATTATTATTATTATTATTATTATTATTATTATTATTATTATTATTATTATTATTATTATTATTATTATTATTATTATTATTATTATTATTATTATTATTATTATTATTATTATTATTATTATTATTATTATTATTATTATTATTATTATTATTATTATTATTATTATTATTATTATTATTATTATTATTATTATTATTATTATTATTATTATTATTATTATTATTATTATTATTATTATTATTATTATTATTATTATTATTATTATTATTATTATTATTATTATTATTATTATTATTATTATTATTATTATTATTATTATTATTATTATTATTATTATTATTATTATTATTATTATTATTATTATTATTATTATTATTATTATTATTATTATTATTATTATTATTATTATTATTATTATTATTATTATTATTATTATTATTATTATTATTATTATTATTATTATTATTATTATTATTATTATTATTATTATTATTATTATTAGTAGTAGTAGTAGTAGTAGTAGTAGTAGTAGTAGTACAAATGCAACGATATTCCCCTAAAGGGAATGTTTTTGTGCCATATTCCGGCAAAAAGTTTATGGGCCTTTCCTTTTTGGTGAACCTACTGTAACTGGCACTTTTTACCTTTATACATTAGAACAATGGCTCTTCCCTCAGTTGGAAGAAAATTAGCAAGAGAATTTAGATTTCCAGCAAGATGGTGCGCCACCTCACTAGCATAAATAAGTACGCGATTGGTTGAACGTCACTGTACCCGTGCGCGGCATAGGCCACAAGGGCTCCAATGACAGGGCTTGCTATGCATGGCTTCCACGTTCTTCTGACCCAATTCCATGCGACTTTTACCTTTGGGGCTTCATCAAGGATCGTGTGTACATGCCTCCGCTACTAGCTGACCTCCCTGAATTAAGAAACCGGATTGAAGCAGCTGTTGGTACAATTACTGAATACACACTTATCAACGTTTGGGGAGAACTCGGCTATAGACTTGATGTGTGCCGTGTGACAAAGGGTAGTCACATTGAACTTTTATAGGGTTCTTGATAAAACTGATTTGCTTTTTCATTTTACATAGCATTTATAACTGTAAGTTGAATGAAATAAATATTATAAAGAGTTAAAATTCAAATATTCGTTTATATACACCCTGTATTTCATCTCTAAAACAATTTTGTAAGGTGCTGTTATAGGGATCATATTATGTAAAATTGAAATGTTGTAACTCGCACAATTGTGAACTTTATATGTAGAAAATATTCAATATATGTGAAGACTTCCTGGTTCCATGATTTACGAAAGTTTAAAACAGCTTTTGGAAACTATAAGGCAAGATATTTGAAGCACTTGGTGAAAAAAGTCTTTGCATTTCATCGAGGGGTAAAAAATCTATTGTGTTATTATGATGTATTTAAGAGCAGGTGAGAAGGCGTAGTAGAAATCTTACATACTTAGGGAAGATCCTGGTAAGGTCGAAGACTTGGAAGTGAGAAATTTGCACATTCTTTGGCTTCAGGTCTATGTTTTAGTTCAGTGTATCTATGTAATACGAAAACTGTATATTTTATATTATTATAACAACTGAAAGTAAGAGAAGGTACAACTAGCTACTCTATTATTCTGTTTGAAGATTATACCAAAGCCAAAACTTGTTTGTTTGTTTTTTTCCAGAGGGGATTCGGCAGTCTAAACCAGTCTTGGTTTATTGTACCTTATCTCCAAAAATGGGGCATCCCCGAGAGGAAGGATTGAGACGAGAGGGGGTAGAGGGTGGCCGTCCCAAGGAACCACTGCAGTGCAGGCGGCAGGGTTCCTACAGTTTACTTAGATGGAAACCTTTCCCGGCAGGCCAGGACAACGGACATTCCCCTATTGTGGTCCGAAGATGGTCCCAGCAGTCGGTTCGGAAACTGGCAGCCAACCTATTGGAGGTGGAAGTGGTTCACTCAGAGCATATCATCCCGCCATGCACCGCCGAGACTCCCGCCGACATTTCTACCCTGAAAGAGATCACCAGATGAGAGATATTATGAACTTATGATGGAGGTGAAATGAATGAACATTAAATCCTGGGGATGTAACTAACCTACCCAGCATTCACCTAGCGACCCGTGAAAAACCTACGAGAAAACTCATGGGTCAGGTAGGTCAGTCACAGTGATCGAACCCGGGCCTCCTGAATGTGGGCCAAGGACGAAATAGCCAAAACTTACTTACACAACATGTCAAATGCTAAGGACTTGGAGGACTGTAGGGTAAGAGTTAAGGAATGTGGACGTATTGTTGCATGTATCACGATTTTTATCCCATATTAAGAATAGCTGGCTCTGTACCAAATTACAGTTACAAAGAATGAAAGGGAGGATTAACCTCAAGTCTTCTTGGTTTTCCACAACAATGTAGTACACACCTTAACACAGTTTACAACTTAATATAATGTTATTTTCACCTACACTGTGACATAGATCCTATCGCCTATTTCATTTCTCTCTGAATCAAATCCTCATAAACGAACTTCACATTCAAGAGACATTAAGCCCACCCCTGTAGCGTGGTGGTATCGTGTCTGTCTCACATTTAGGAAATTAGAGTTCTTATCTTGGTTAGGGTGAATTATTTGACAAGTACTTTTCCCGGGTTTTTTCCTCATCCTGAAAGATAATATCGGGTAACTCTTAGCTCTGTAGATCCTAGGATTACAGTAGCACTTCAGCCACTTCACTTATCGTCCGGTATGACTTACTTTGGAGGATATTTATTAGAGAGAGGGAGAGACATCAAAGGAGGTGCAATCTCCAAACTGAATTCCTTGCTCGAAAACCAAACTTGCTCTAACCTAGATGACCAGACACGATAAAAAAGGCGTACAGTGATGATACGTTTTAATAAGAAGCGGAAGGAGCGAGAGAGAGAAATGTACAAGAGAGCTAGCAATATCTCGTAACAGAGTCTGTCGCTTCATCTCGTCATGTAATTGGATGCTGGAGAAGCGAAATTGAAAGCACTGACAGACGTGCCGGTTTCCTTCCAAATGACGGAGTATCCCAATGGAATTATGTAATCTGGACATGTATACATCACATTTCCAGGAACTTGACGTGCCGAGTTCATTTATGAGGAATCTATGGTACCCGTACACCTGTCAGTCTGCCTGTCCGTCTATTGTGTGTTGAAACGATTATATGATACATTTTTGGGGGGAATTTCCGCACAACTGCATTTCTCTAGCAATGTTTGTGTACTGTACGTTCAACAGCGTTACAACAAAGAGGAAAGGCAAACTACCTCTTTTTAAGGGATGTCGGAGATTAATTATTCTCTAGTTTGGAATGAGAATACATTGTTCTGTAGCGATAACAAATGCGCAGCGTTATATTGGATATGCTAATAATTGCGTTCCAAGGTATTAAGCTTTTAAAAGATGGAATAACTTGGAAGACTTCTTGCAGCATAAAAATGTAAGTGCAGCAGTGCATAGCTTTCGCTTGTTTTTGAACAAAGAAAACAATAGATTTTTAGTGCTTCTTTTTATCTTTTATTGCTAAAGCAGACAACTTTCTGTAATTAATTTGTCAAAACGAATAAAGTGATAGAAAAAGCAATGCCTGTACAGATAAAGCCTCAAGCGTTTCATTAAATTTGTTTTCAACTAATACGTTAAATCTCTTAAAATAGTTTTTGACTTTTAGGCCTTTTTCAATTACAATTCACCTGAAACCTGCTGTGAAAATTTCACATGACCCTCTTATGTAAAGTAATTCTTATAAATGCTTATCCTTTTGTCTTACCACTTAGTTATAGTAACTAGTGGTAGCTTATTTAGAGATTTTCTTGGAAATGCATGGCTTGACACCACTTAAAATAACATTCAACTGCGGTTTGAACGTTTTCTGCCAACTCAAAAAAGAAGAAGAAAGAATGCTTACTGTATTTACATATTTGAAGCTGATATTGCATATATGGACATATTAGGTAAACATAGCCACCTGTAATTCAACTTAAGTTAATAACCAAGCAGGCCATATAGATGATGCAGCAAATGCTTAGGTTTATTGAAATCACAAATTGTGACGTAGGAACAATCAGAATTAAGTATTGCGGTGGCTTAGCAACAAAAACAGAAAAAAGAACCAATGATTTTATTCTTAAATTTTTTTTCTGGCTTTAACTCTCGAAGAGGGTAGACGCGTTTTCGGTAAAAGACTTCTTGTAACTACGAGAAGTTATTGGAGTTCATCATTTATGAACGTTTAGTAAACTTTTAAAATATACAATCGAAGACGCGACGTTACGATAAATAATTTAAGTAAAAAGCCGTTGCACCATTTATAAATAAAAGGAGAAAATAATATATAGTAAAGGACTATATACATCAGTGGAAAAAGTCGCATGTAAAGAAGAAAATGATGTCAAGAAATATAATTCCAAGTAAATAGAAACGGTGTAAATTATTTTATTCCATTGTCCCCCAAAAGTGAAATCCCTTTTGTATCGATACCACGCCTGAGAACTTTCACATCTCATCGCTCGTCGCAGCTACCGGAGAGAGGATTTATAGAAATCTTCGAGAACTTCATCTTTACGGCCTTTAGATGAAAGGTTCATCGCTTCTACATCAAGGTAAGGTTTGACTTCTACATGCGTCGCCACACCGAGGGAGCGCGAAACTTTTGCGCGTGTGGGGCGTAGACCTCACGAAGGGGCGAATCTAACTTCAGATATGTCACCGCATCGTGTGATATAAATCCAACACACAAGGAAGGGAACCGCTCCATATTGACTTTAAATATGGAATTAAAGTCTCTGTGCATGTAACGCATAATATATTTCTCTGTTATGTTTAAAAATATCTGCAGTGTTAGTGATATATTCTGTAGATACTAGAGAGATATAGGAGGCTGAAGCAGTATTCAAATCTTTAAATATGAGGCCCTCTAAATTCATAACTTTTAACACCACGAGAAAATAAAGAGTGATAAACCAACCTCTTCAAGGAATATATTGCAAAAATTCAATCAAAAGCCAATGAATATTGTGACTTTCGGGGTTCGTAGAATTAAAAATCCAATTTTCATAAATTCTAAATGTTCTTTATTTCCGTAGAAATACACTCTTCAATTCTCACGTAACAACATTACGTCACATACACACCACAATCTACCAGGGTCGATGACACTAACAAACAGCGTTCAGTTTACATCAGCTCTCGTTACAACACTCTCAGCTGTTCTCTGCTCGCCTCACTGTTTTTCAACTGTCCGCTGGCGTGTCACAATCTCTTATATATCTCTTTCATAATTCGAGAGACTTCTCGAGCAAATAAGAAAAGCAATTACTCTCTGTCAATCGAGATATCACTAGAAGCTTCCAAACGTGAAATCCTATCTTTGCCGGCAAGTTCTTTATCTTAGCTCTCTTTGCTTGCCGGCTCTTTGTGAGCACTGCCGCGCTATCGTTAACTGCTTATGCAAGCTCTTTATTACCCTGAAACACTATCCGCGGTCTGTTATCTATTTGCACCGAAACTGTAATGCCCCTTAAATGGCTAATGTAACGAACGTGCTGTCTTTTAAGCAGATCTACAATTTTTGTGGATTTGTCTTTTGTTTTTGTTTTTATTAGCATTTATGGTAAATAAATATCGTTCATATTGAATATGATAAGCTCATAGGTTATTCGCAGAAAATTTGAGATATATATTTTGTTAGACATGCAAACTTCTTAAATATAGTTACAGTAATTTTCGGACAAATAAAAAAAAACAAAAAAACATTTACTTTAGGATTTCTTCAAGCACTCCCGGTGAAATATCTCGTTCAGTTTTATGCATGGAATATAATACTGCCTTTGTAGATATTCTTATTATAGATAAGTGGTAGAGTAAGTAGCAATGGGGGAATTCACAAAACCCTAATACCACATACCCATAATTAGTCTAAGTGTATTTAAATACAAAAAATCTAGAGGGGATATTTCGTCATTTTAATGTGTAAATCGTTTTCGAATAAATGGTAAACTATGAATTTAAGCTTAGCGGCTTTCAAGGATACAAACACACACACACACACACACACACACACACACACACACACACACACACACACACACACACACACACACACACACACACACACACACACACACACACACTTCATCACCGGACTTCAAATGTTTGGTTATTTTTATATTCTTAAAAATGACATTTAAAAATGACTGTAACAAATGAAATGTACAATATAATTTTGAAATTGCCATAAGCATCTTTGAACTTCTCTGCATTTGAAACGAAGTATTTATAATTTTATATAACTGATAAGCCACAAAAGAGAAAGACGGAAATATAAGAAATAGGCTTAAGCTATAATTTTATGACACGAATACTGCAGATTTTTTTTTTTTAAATACAGAATTCCCGTCCAATAAATACTTATGTTACATTTAGCATTTTTAGGTATTTATTGTTATTGATTCGACTTTTTAAATAATTTGCAATTTTATGATCACAAAGTTTCCGGAATGAGCCCATAATCACAACACTTTGATTTGTCTATTCCGTTCTGTCACCCTTAAAAGTCTCCTGAGGAGTTGACACACTTGTGCTAGCGCTTCCCGTATGACCTTCCTTCAGTGCAGACGTATACGTACGCAGGTCTTTTGCTGCTGTGATGACGGGGAAAGAGTCGTGTTTATGCAAATGGTGCAAGTCTATGGTGGATAATGGCCTTAAATGTATTATTCGTGTAAGTATGTTTCATAATATTTGTGCTAAACGTGTTTTCAATATGAAATTTATTGACGAAAATGCAGTTCAGTGTTGTGAAAAATCCAAGGAGGACTCGTCTGCTTGTGTTTCGTCAAATGCCTACGCATTGGAAAGTGATCATTTCCTGGACTTTTTATATGGCATTGCTGATTCTGTAAATAAAGTTGATGTAAGGTTGGTAAAATGTGTGATAATATAGAAGGATAACATCATTTCTGCACTACATGATAAGGTAAGACTGTTAGTGCAACATATTAACTTACAGACCAACCATGCTGATACAAAGTTCTGCATAAATACGAAAGAGTTTCGAACAGTACTTTATTAACCAAATCGAAAATGGTAGAAGAAAAACATACACATATTCAACAACAAACTCTGGTTGCCCCAAATGACCATGTGTGTTTTGAAATCTATGAGTAGAGAAAAGTTGACTGAACTAAATATAGTTGAAAAAGTAAGAAATGATAATAAAAAGGTAGCGAAATCTCGATCTGATGGTGATATGAAAGATTGACACTTGCGTCGTTTATTCATAGTAATTAGTGTTCATAAAACTTAGTGTGAGGTAATAAAAATAAAAAGAAATTGTACGATAACTATAGGTAGTAAAAATGGAATAAATTCAATACAAGGCGTGCCAAAATTTGTTGCATTATACATTTGTCAACTGATACAAAGGAATCTCAGGTTTAGGAATTGTCAAAAGCTATTTTCTCTGAAGTTACTTCAAAACACTCTCTGCAAAGAATGCTGATCTTTATACTTCATTTAAAGGGAATATTTATGGAAGTAATTACAATAAAGCCATGGATCTAACTATTTGGCCCTTAAATGCATGTTTTAGGCGTTTTAGTCCTACGCTCAAAGTACGTCCAAGGGAACATTTAACTCTTCCTGTTGCGCAGCATACAAACAAGCTGTGTGAACCTAAATTAAAAGTTATCCATTTAATGTTCAGTCAGCATACAATAAATTTAAATGGAATTCAACTATTCTTAAAAGATGAATAACCTGACATTTTGTAATTAACTGCACATTAGTATAAACGTGGTAGGTATAGCCTTAAATTTTGATGGACATATTTTATTGGTCTGTTTTGAGCGATGGAGCTATTCACGATGGTGTTGCACTTTATTGTGAACAGTCAATTTCGGCTGTCAATATCCAATATATTACTAGCTTTTCACTAGAAATTTACTTTTAATTTTAGAGGCTAAAAATAGACTATATAAGATCGCCAAATGGTATTATTGATGTTTTCTTGTCCAAATTAGAATTCATTTTAAATTATATACATAAAAATATGATATCGTCTTAACCGGTAACTTGAATATACAAGTTTTTTCGAAATGACACCGAACGATTATAGCTGTTTCGTAGTTTATAACTTAACTAGTCCGAATTTCGAGGTCGCAGTTTCGAAATTCTCCTAGGTATAATTTTAGAAGCATAAAATATTACATTATTTTGTGATTAGGCAGCTCAGCAGTCACTGGTGTGCGCAACTCAAAAGTTGTTATTGGGACGTACCGGCCACGAAAACAAAAGCATTGCCCCTTGCTCTTTATCAGTGGCCCTAGCTTCGCTTACAGGTAATTGTACAGTGTTTCAAATACGATGCATGTTTTTTAAGTCAGTACCGTTTTGTGATTCCGCCGCCGCAGTTCTACGGTCGGCGTTCCACGCATGCGCGCTGGTTAACTACATCTCTTGTCTACGCACTGACGCCATTACAGTCTGATTCTTCATTGTATACGTTGGTTACTGAGTGTTTAAGATGCCTCCGACGATCGTAAGTCCCGCCGATTGTGAAGTACGGGCTGTTATACGATTTATTAGTGCTAAAGGCGTAAAACCGATCGATATTCTTCGTGAGATCTGTGATGTTTACGGACAAAACATTATGAGTGATGGAATGGTAAGGAAATGGGTGAGAGCATTTAAAGATGGCCGCGCAAATGTGCATGATGAAGAACGGAGTAGGCGTCCTTCGGTCTTTACTGAAGATTTGGTGCAGAAAGTGGACCAAAAGGTGAGAGAAAACAGACGCTTTACAGTTTCATCATTGTGCGGCTGTTTTCCTCAATATTCTCGTAGTGTTTTGTATCGCATTGTGACCGAGAACTTGAAGTACCGGAAATTTTGTTCACGTTGGGTTCCGAAAATGTTCACGGACCTGCACAAAACCCAACGTTTAGGCAGTGTATTGACTTTCCTTGAGCGGTACCACAAGGAAGGTAAAGATTGTTTAGACCAAATTGTTACTGGTGACGAAACATGGGTGGCCTACGTCACACCAGAATCGAAACAACAATCCATGGAATGGCGACATTCATCATCACCCACAAAAGTGAAGTTAAAGCTAACAAATTCCGCTCGGAAAATCATGTGCCCAGTTTTTTTGGGACGGAAAAGGAGTATTGCTAGTGGGGTTTCTGCCCCGTAATGAGACAATCAACGCAGTGTCTTATTGTGAGACTTTGAACAATCTACGCCGTACAATCCAGAACAAAAGACGTTGAGTAAGGGTATCGTTTTTCTGCATCACAATGCCCGTACATATGTGGCTAATTGGACCAAAGATCTCATCCAATCTTTTCAATGGGAAATTCCAGATCATCCTCCATACAGCCCCGAACTGGCGCCCAGCGACTACCATTTGTTTCTGCACTTGAATAAACATCTGGGCGGTCAGCGTCTTCAAGACGATAACGAAGTCAAAACAGTTGTGATACAGTGGTTAACACGTCAGGTGGCAGACTTTTATGAGGAGGGTATTCAAAAAGTGGTGCCACTTTATGAAATGTGCCTCAGTATTCACGGAAATGATGTACGAAAGCAGATTAAGGTAAAGGTTTCATGTAAAAATAAAATTATTGCGATATCTGTGCACGTCTTCTTTTAATTCCAAAACGGTACTGACTTGAAAAACATGTCTCGTAGTTACTATAAAATAAACAGCCTCATTTTCAGTTACAACTACTTAGTGGTATTAAACACAGTGAAATACAATGCTGGTCAAATTACATAAGACATTTAGTTTTGGTTAACTTTATCCACAATTCTTAGATATTGTTCTGTGTTCTTTTTGTCATTTAATACTTCCAACCTCAAACCCACTAATATTAACTTCCCTGTAAAAGGTTTAAGTTGTATATGTCCACCACTTTATTTGCCGTCATCGACAGTTACATATAAAGGAATATGGGAACCCGTTAAAAACCTATAAATAAAAAACTAAAGAACAGATTCTTTATTGGATTTTAATAAGCCGAAGAAATTCTTAATAGTAGTGAGCTACCTTGGATCATGTCGGTATGTTTACAAACAGCCATAGCAGGCGGTACGCTCTGTCACCTCTCTGCGAACTTCGATAGCGTGCTGCACGCGGCATGATTTGACTTCTTTATGTACTTAACCACAGACACATAGATACATAGTGATGCTGCAATAGATTATGTCGTCACTAATGTAGATAGTGATTTTTGCAAATGCACTACTTTTCATCCTCATATTTCGGATCATCATGTACAAGAGACGCAACAGATATTTGCACATATAGAAATATTTCTTCAAGAAATTTACACTTATTTAAACATCATTTGGACAACGCAATTTGGGACGATATTTATGCAACAGAGCATGTAAATAGTGCATGGAATCATTTTATGAAAACGACTTTTTATTACTTTTATCTATCTTGCCCACTAATTTTAAATAGATTAAATTCATGGAAATTCATATAAAATGGATAACAAGCAATATCATGAATATGAAAAATAAACTTATAAACCTATTTAATCTTGAAAAAGTAGTTCGACCGAATATCTTGATTTTCTCTATCGTTCATTGTTGCATGAATATAAAAGGATAATTATGACAGCAAAGAAGGAGTATGGATCCAATTTATTAAATAACACAAACATAAAATTAAAGCTGTCTGGAATGTTGTAAACGCTGAGCTGGGTCGAGAAAATACAAATAATTTTGTTAGAATAGAAATAAATGGTGAACTTAGTGAAAATAATTCAATCATTGTGAATGAATTTGCCAGTCAGTTATGCATTCTTGTTGAAAAAAAATATTCGGCCCATTCTACTACTTTATCTAATGTTTGTACTACATATTCAAACAATTCCATTTCTATCTTATGCCTACTACTGTATTTGAAGTTTGAAATGTTATAAAGGATTAGAAAGCTTCTAATTTATCAGTATTTATGGAACAACTAGTAACACTTTAAAACATGAAAAAATGATATTGCTGTAGCTTTAGTAAATCTTATTAATAATATTTTTATAACTGGTATATTCCCGGATAAACTGAAAATAGCTATTATTGTTATAGTTTTTAGGAAGGTGATCCTCTTGATGTTGTTAATTATGGACCAATATCTTTACTTTCCACCTTTTCAAAGGTTGCTGAAAACATGTACACTGGAAAATTTGTACCTTTTTGCATTAAATAATCTTTTATCTAAATGTCAACATGGTTTTACCAAAGGTAGATCTACTGAAACTGCTCATGTGGCTTTCATAAATCATATTTGTGCTTGTATTGACAAAAAATTATTTGTTGCTGGTGTGGTTCTTGACCTCTCTAGTGCATTTTAGTGTATTAACCATGGTTTCTTCATGACTTAACTAAATAAAGTAGTTATTCGAGGGTGTGTTGAAAATTAAATTTTATCCTACCTTTCCGGTGGTAATGCAATTATAAAACTGTCAAGCCAATTTTCAGAGGACCATACCTTAAATATTGGCGTGCTCCAAGAGTCCATTTTGGATCCATTTTTTGTTTTGCCTTATGTTAATGATTTGGATCAAAATTATTGATTGTGATAATATTAACAATATGTTCTAATGATGTGTCTATGGTTACATCTGCAAGTACTACAGATAAATTGGATAAATTATGCCGCTTACGCTTTTAAAATTAGTGTGATGCAAATAGATTACTGATATAGGTTAATTGATGGAAATTAATCATTTCTTCATACTAGCCGTGTAATGTGTGTGTGTGTGTGTGTGTGTGTGTGTGTGTGTGTGTGTGTGTGTGTGTGTGTGTGTGTGTGTGTTTAACGCCCGCTTTTACTACATATGGCACCGCGGGCGGTAACACTGATGGTACATGAGATGAAGATGGAGCACCGGTGGAATGAGATGGCGGGAGAAACCGGAGGTCCCGGAGAAAACCCGCCCCAGCGCCGTGTTGTAAACCACAAATCTCACTTTGCGGTCGCCTGGGATCGACCCCGGGCAGCCTTGGTGAGAGCCAAGCGGTCTAACCACTGAGCCACGGCGCAGCCTCTAGCCGTGTATAGGCTAAGGTTAGGATAGAGCCAAACTGAAAAATTCAATGTCATGGTCTGGATTTGAACCAGGGATCTCCTGGTTTCCGTCCAGTTGCTCTTATGCATTGAGCTACCATGGCCAACGTGCCGTCATAACATTAAACTCTCCAATTGACTCATATATTTTCCCGATATACCAAGTCAGCTATGAGTCAACTGGAGAGATTAATGTCATGTTGGTACGTTGGTCATGGTAGCTCAATGCATAAGAGCAACTGGATGAAAACCAGGAGATCCGTGTTTCAAATTCAGACCATGGCATTGAATTTTTCAGTTTGACTCTATCTATCCGAAACTTTAGATTAATTATGTGGTTTTAATATAAGATCGAGGGATTCTCTTAGAGATATTTTTATAATTTTGGAATTTTGACTCTTAACTATATTTTTATTTGTAAGTCTGCTATATATTACGTGAATAATTCTGCACCATTTATTCTAAATAAAGGCGTATATCATTATGACATTAAAATTAATATTTTGTTTGTTTGTAAATACGTCCTCCAACGTTAAGTCATATAGGACGAGGAATGGATTGGGTGTAATGATAGTCAAATGAACCCAGGGTCCATAGAGCTTACAGTTACCCGACATTCGTCTTTCAGGATAAGGGAAAACCTCGGAAAAGGCCTTATCCAGGAAACTCACCCTGACCGAGATTCGAACTTGGGACCTCTTGAACGTGAGGCAGACACTCTACCACCACGCTACCGAGGTGGGCAGAATTAAAAAGATATGCATATAGCACATTATATAACATCTAAATTTATAGTCACTAATTTTCTCTACAATTAAAGGGGGAAATGATCTGCCTAAGGAAATAATGTATATTAAATCTTTAATAGAGTTGAAAACATGTTTAAAGGATTATATTAGAGAGCAATGTTTCTACTCACTTCAAGGATTTTATAATCGTTAATATTTATGTGGATTTGACGTTATCGTACTTGTATGGCAGCTGAAAAAATAAATTACTCACTGATGAAAGCTCGTCCAGAAGTCATCTTCTTTAAACCCGTTGAGAGCCTTCAGTGATTCACGATGGATAACATCAGTGTCTTCAAAAAGGAGTCCGCGGTGTCCTCGGCCTCATTTTAAGTCGCGGGAAAAGAGAAATGTCATCTGGACACAAATCTGGTGAATGGATGGGATGGGAAACAGCATATTTTATAAAAAAAAATTGTCGGATGGAAGGGCTTTGTGTGCGAGCGTATTGTCATGATGCAGAAAACAATGATCAAACCTTCATTTCTCCAAACGTTTGCGTTACACATTCTCCCTTATCTTTGCAACAATTGTTTGAGTATACTTGATTAAAGGTTTGACCATGTTGTCAAATTCCTTATCTACAATTAATTTAATACCAAAGTCATAACTGACTTCACTTTGAATCGGCTTTTGGGATGTGGTGATGAAGGACTCTTCCGTTGTGGAGATTGTTGCTTCGTTTCTGGATCGTACCTACAAGTTCATGTTTCATCAGCAGTAATAACTTCCTGTACACACTTAGCTCATTTTGAAGCTGTTGTTTGCGATCTGTGCAGGGAATCACACAGCTTTTCTTTGGTCATTTGAGAGTAGATTGGGCACGAGCTTGTGAAGAGTTATTCTCATGTCCAAATCTTCTTTTAAAATGCTTTGAACTCTTCCAAAGGAGAGTCAAAATGAGTCAAAGTTTGATTAATGTGATGCGCCTACCCTTTACTAGCATTTGCCTTATCTGATTGATGTTTGCATTAGTTTTGCTGGAAATGGTTCGTTGCCAACGATTTGCATCATTTGCGCATTACTTCCTCCCCATAAGTGGCTGTTAAAATTTCTTATATTTCTGTTGCAGTTTCAGCTGGCTTAAAGCAAAATTAGAAGTTTGTTCTTTGTACTTCCAGCGGGTATTTTCGTTAAAAAATTTACAGCAGTTGTAAAACATATATAAACTCGAGGGTACCTACCAGGGTAGATGCTCACAGAGTGAAGACTGACCCTCCCCCATCTGATGACCAGGGAGTTACCGAGCTGTCCCGAAAGGGCACCCGGCGCCTCCGTGGGGCTTTTCATAGGACAAGACCTAGAGACTAACAAGGCACCCCATCTGGTCCTGTGGACTCAAGACGGGATGGAAGTGAATACGCCACTTGCGCGCGCCAACTACAAAAGGGGAAGGCTACCGATATGACCTCGGTGGGGCCGCCTGGTGATCTAGCACACCTTCTACTAGCTATGCTGGCTAGTACGCGGGAATATTATGGCTTCTCTCAACCCCGTCCGGAGACGTATCCGATTTCCCACGGTATCGGGAACAACTGCCTCCTCGAGTCCAACCCAATCCAAACAACTCCCAATCAAGGAGGGGCTCGAGTGTTCGGCCCGAGGTTCCTCTAGTTATGTCAGAAGTACCACGAGTGCTAGGGGTCCGCAGCATCCGCACCACAGCATCTGAAGGGGCGGATCCCCTCCCCTACGGGAAGTTGTAAACCATGCATTTATTTCAGTTTTCTGAAAAAGGAAAGCTGCATAACCCTACAGTCTGTGTAAGAATTTCTTTTTTGTTCCATTTATACCTCGCCTTTAACCGCAGTGGTCATATCGGTGGCCGTTCTCCTTTGGAACATATTGAAAGTGTTATCTTGTAATCGTTGAGTTGTATTATTAGATCACGCACACATTCACACTTCCATTCATACTCCTTGACTCTGGAGATCATGGAGATTCATCTTGGTTAGAGAAAAATCCCCACCGCAACCGAGAATCGAACCCAGGATCCTTAGCACGGCAGGAAGGTACTCTACCGACTGAACTACGGGGCCAGCCTGTAAGAATTAAGGACGGGTCAATGCAATACTGTTGTGAAGCCATTCCGGAAACTTTTTGAACAAAATCAGCATACGCAATCTATTTTCTAAACGTTCGACTATTGCTCCAGCCTCGTATGTTGCTCTGGTAGTGCAAATATTCATCTCGATTATGAAAAAACAGGTACAGAAATAATAATAGTATAGAAATAGTATATAAAAGAAATAGTATTTTAAAGAAGTAGTATAGAAGAATTGGTGGAGAAAAATCATGTAAAGGAATTTAAAACCTAAGCATCATTTTTATTCTTATCTCAAAAGTATTTTTTGCAGGGATCGTTATTTACCTGAGCTCGTTTACTAACAGAAAGAAGTGTAAAACATGTATTACATAATTTTGTGTAGTTTAATAAATAATTAAAACTGTACTTTGTAAATGAAGAGTGTTTTTCCACTAATCTCTGTACAACATAGACATCTCCCCACACTCACAGAGAGAGATGTCCCAATGCATAGGTTTCAAAAGTTCGGGACTTTTTCATTCAGAATAAGTTTGTGTGAGATTCAGCGCTTACTGATATAAAATATAATCTTTCAGGAATCCATTTAGATAAGTACGCACACTTCACTTTCAACATTATTTGTATAAATATTTTTAAGACCTACAGCTACGGCCCCAGAATTATCCTATCAATCACGTTTATTTCACAAGGGCCAACCAAATTTTTCATAGCACTGCATCGAGGATTGGAGCTAAGTAAAATCTGAAAGTGAAGTTGTGGTCAATAATACGCAAGTTATTAATTCGAGACGGATAAAAATACTTCTATGTTTCTAAAATGAGCTACAAGGTGAAAATAATCGTTGGTGAAAAGGGTTGAAATTTCTTTTTCCTAAGTTCGGTACACCAGAAATAGTATCTCGTTCTAAGAATACTAATTCCATTTCAGTATGTTGAGTTTATTTATTTGAATTAGAGAATGACTAAATAAATCAGAATCCCCATGATACACTGTGTTGTAAGTTCATTGCGAGAAAAGGACGAAAAAGGAACTGGTTGGTTTGGTAATTTAGTCACTTCATTCTGCTTTAACCGGCGAGACAGGAAGCGTTGCCACGGTAACACGTACCTGATCGGCGGCGAAGAGCTCAATTATTACCTTGTGACCTTTAATAAACTGATAACTAATTACTCCGGGTTCGTAATTACCTATATTTTGACGTTAAAGGAATATCAATTTTACATTAGCATAGCTAGTAAAATCAAAATTGCAACTCCAGTCCACTAATAAAAGTTGGCATTTAATTTCAAATGCTTTATATCCATTGCACTTCACATTATATAACATAATTTTACATAAAATAAGTCGTGAAGTTTTCCTGGCGACGAATATGCTCACTTTATTCTCGGGAAACAAGCCAGGTGAAAAGACGATTAGATATCGACATTTCGGGAGTGTGCATCTCTCCCATCATCAGGATAATCATAAAATGTTATAATCACAAATGAAACACTGGATATAATACCAACATAAACAAAGACAAAACACTATCAAAATTCGCATTACTGAACAAAAGACTGTTTTCAGTAAATTAAATGCCAGGCCAGGAGATGACGTGAGTATAGAAAATTGTGTCAAAGAAACGTAACTACTTAACTTGATTATCAAGCTGTATTGATCTTTGCTTCTTAAACTGACGGATTCCCATTTTTAAGGCCGGTTTCCAAGAGGAACTGAACTGAAATCCAGCATCACGATTAAGCATGCTCCTTTCAGAGGAAATCGCCAAAGCCTCCTTAATTCTTAATTAGATCACCAGAGCTAGGAATGGGAAACTTGTAATACAGCAAGCGTCAGATAAGCCTAACGCCACAGCCTGCATCCCGTTTATCGGCAACCTATCCGGCAGAATCAGCAGAATTCTCACCAAATACAGCACCAGGACCATCCACAAACCACCTCCGAAGATTAAACACTGTTGAGACCGGTGAAAGACAAACTGGACTTCCAAGTTCCGGGAGTGTACCGCATTGCCTGTGAATGGGAGACACCATATAAAGAACAAACCGGAAGGACCATCGCTACCAGAATAATCGAACATGAACGGAGCATTAGTTTAATGTAACCTGAGAAGTCTGGCACAGCTGAGCATTGTTTTGATAACGACCATCTTGGCAAAATGCAACAGTTACTGGAAGCGGAGAATTAAGGAGGCTTTGCGCTTTCCCCTGAAAGGAACACGCTTAATCGTGATGCTGGATTTCAGTTCAGCTCCTCTTGGAAACCGGCCTTAAAGTGGAAATCCGTCGATTTAAGAAGCAAAGATCAATACAGCTAGATAATCATGTTAAGTAGTTATGTTTCTTTCATACAATTTTCTACACTCACGCCATCTCCTGACCTGGAATTTAATTTACTGAAAACATTCTTTTTTCAGTAATTCGAATTTTGATAGTTTTTTGTCTTTGTTTATATTTGTGTTATATCCATTGTTTCATTTGTGGTTATAACATTTTATAAATATCCTGATGATGGGAGAGATGCACACTCCCGAAACGTCGATACCTAATCGTCTTTTCAACTGGCTTGTTGCCTTGAGAAGAAAGTGAACACATATAACATTAATTTACACTGCAACACATTAGACTGAACAATGAACTAGACTACGGCAGAACGAGATCATTGTCCGATACCTGTTATGAGTTAGTTTCGGTCTCCAGTTGTGCCATTCAAGGTACGTTTGGTGTATCTAGATTTTATTGAATAGTGTTTACCAAAAGTATTTCCTGCTCAATTTGCATTTTATACACTAAAGCTGGGATATGATTTACAGAAACCAGGAAAGGATGTATGTGTTCTCGTGCCGTTTACAATAAAGGTCGTTAACCACTGTCTTCACACACTGCAATCTTGGTTCTCGCTGACGTAGTTCATTTGTCATAATGGATATATGTCAGGAAAATGTATTGTTGTGAAACGTTTATTCTTCTTGTTGACGTTTCCTTGCGCTACTCTTAATGCAGCTATTGTCAAGCTTCCTTTTGTAATCAGAGCTCTTCATATCCTGTTGCGATGTACAGGTGGAGGCGTGTTCCTCTCAGATGAAGGAGAAACGAATGGGAGTTACAACCGAACTAATAATTTACTCTGTGAGATAGGTTAGTTTTGGCCATTAACTCCTTCACACTACTTATTTTAGTGAAGGAGAAAGTACTTAGTAGTTGACACACGTTACTCTGAGTGTGTCACCTCTCGGGTCAGTAACTTCAGGAAGACATACTTCCAGGTCAGCGATGATTGGTTACATAAGGAGACTCTTCCGGCAGTTACCCGACAGGAGCAAGTGTCAATTACAAAATAATTTTTCCCTCACTACGTTGCTGCTTTTTTGTTCTTAAAATGCTTACACTCTCATCAGTAATGTGGTTAACTGAGATCTCATCTCGTAAGTAGCATTTTCATATTTGTAGATCTACTACGATCATTTTGAAATTCAGGAATTAAAGTGGCTGCTAAGGCTATATGTGATGCAGTTTAATGCATCAATTCACCAACCAAAGGCCTCCATGTCAGAATTGCCTACAAAATTCCTAAATACTAAATATATTTTTGAGTATTGCTGTTGCTATTCTGAAAATAATCTAGCTCTGTGTATAGGCACCACAGAACTTGAACAAAGCCTTCAAGTGTGTGATTAATGAACAAATATATAACTTTAAATACTAACATGATAATTTCGTACTTGCTCAGTATCGCCGTTCACAGCAGCGATAACAGTGGCAACTCTCGGAACTTGGAAGACACAAGAAGGCTGCACAAGCTGTCCCTACTGTTAGATAATGTCACGTCATTCTCTGCCGTGAGGAAGTAACACGCGTTCAAGGACACCTACTGGCTGAAGTCAGGAGCCAGCAAGTTGCCGTAAGAAATGAACATGCGTTGAAGTGCCGCTGATGATATATGTACCGCGCCCGGCAGGTGTACAAAAGCCCATGAAGACTGAGCCAGTAGAGAGTTGGCCAGAGCCAGAGTCATTGCGTCAGTGTGAGTGGAGCAGTACAGTGAATAGTAGTAAGAGCAATGTAGTGCTTCCAGCTTAGTGCGGTACGTCCATGCTCCGTCCTGGGTGAGAGTTCGCCGAGGCGTAGAACCGGCAACGAAACAGTTTATATAATTAGGTATCGGAATTGTGTTCAGGATAAGTGTTAGAGGTGGACCTGTGTGTTGCTCAGAGATTTTAGGGCAGCAAAAACATTGCGTGCTACTAAAACCTAAAGGAAGTTTCGAACTGTTGCATTATGAAAAAGAAAGGTTGATTGTACATTAGTTGGCATAGCGATTTAGTGACAAGATAAACAAATTGGAAGTATTGTTTTTGTCGTCTTTTGTTACAGTAATTATATGCCGTCAGCAGTTCCTGAACGGTTCACTTCTGGCCAGTGCATGACATTTTCTCGAATGACCGTTGTTAATTGTGGAAACCCAACTTTCACATACGTAAGCTGCAAATTTCGATAGGAAGGGGGTGCCACCTTATAAATATGGTGCCCTCCGAATATTCCAGGACTAGATTCTTTTGCGCGCCTCGGTAACGTAGATGGAAGCATGTCTGCCTCACGTTCAAGTGGTCCCAAGTTCGAATCTCCGTCAGGGTGAGTTACATTGATAAGGTTCTTCCGGAGTTTTTCCTTATCCTTAAAGACGAATGTCAGGTATCTCTAAGCTCCAAGGACCCCGGACTCCTTTGAGCATAATATAACCAATTTCATTGATCGTTCGATATGGCTCAATGTTGGAGGACGTAAATGTTTCCTGTTGTTTTGGAAGTGTCGGTCGGAGCAGGCCGTTCAACAGATGGACTACCGCTTCCAACCAACAGTTTGGAAGATGTTGCAGTGCAGCATAGGGGATGCTGTCGCATCCTGGTGCTTTGCAGGGTTTAACTGTAGAGAGGCAATGCTTCAGCTCAATGAGGATAGCTGGTGTCGGTATGTTCGGCTCATACGGTCTGGAGAGGTAGGCTGGACTTCTGTGGTAACCTATTGGACATGGTCTTGGTTACAGGTGTTTGCAGGATGAAGGGTGCGTTCTGGGAAGGTATTTGGGTAGGTTTTCTGGGAAGGCAGTTTATTAATAATGAGTTTGAAAGCTCCATCGACCACCGTCACCAGAAACGAGAAACGAAATCATCCGTGGATGTAAACCTAGTAATTTAAAAGGTAAACTGCAGAAGATATTTCTTCGAAGCCGCAAAAATTATCCACACATATTGAGAAGAAGGAATGTCAAACTGCTATTTAACTCTCATTCGGGAAAACATGCGCCGTGCTCATTTTTCTGATCGTCCCCGACTGACGAGAAATGTCGCAGAAACTACGAGTTCATTGTCTTTCATTACTAATCCTGTGTTTGTAAATTATAATACTATGTCTATAGTTTGTCTTCCACCTAAACAAATTTTGAAAATACTGGCTGACCACTACCATTTAGCTAATGGGACAAAGGCTTTCAATTAATTTACCCAATTACTGAGCGTGTATGGCTTCAAGCATTACTTATATTCATCTGTTTTCTATCTGCTACTTGACTAATTAATTACACACATGCATTTAAATAATTGTTCGTCTTTGCAGTTCTATTGGAGGTACACTAGGCGGATCCGTAAAATAAGGTCTCCAATTTTATTTAATATAGAAAACATGTTTATTATCAATGAATGTTACATTGATGGAAAGGCGGAACTTACAGCTATTTTTCAACGTAATCCCTATTGCGACCGATGCACTTTTGCATGCGCTGTGGCAGTTTTTGTGTACCCTTGTAATAGCACTCTCCCGTCAAGTTGCGAATTCGAATGTGACGAGAACGTTCTTTGGTTTCTGGTGTTGTGTACCCAACAATCCAACAATCCAAAAATTCCTCGCCCTGTTCTGCATAGCGCTCTAGGAACGATGGGCCGCTTCAATACGTTGACGTTTATGGTCTTCGGTGAGTACTTTGGGGATCCACCTCGCACACACCTTACCATAATGCAAATGTTCGGTCGAAATCTTGTCAATCGTAGTCTTACTGACTTCAGGGATAAGTTCACACAGCTCATGAACAGTCACACAACGATCTTTAGGCATTCCTTGCTCCACTTTTGCAATTGTTTCGGCTGAAACCGAAGGCCGACCAGAGCGCTGTTCGTCATGGACGTCTGTAGCTCCGTCTTTGAATTCTATGACCCACTTTCGAACTTTTTTGACGTCCATACACTGTGGCCCATAGACTTCGCATAACTGACGATGAATTTCAGTGGGGGTAGTGTCCTTAGCACTCAAAAAACGGATCACTGCAAGCAACTCGCACTTGCCGGCGGAAGTGATAGGAAGCTCCATCGCAAACGGCTGCCCAGCCAAAGACTTGGTTGCAACGGGTTCTTTGTGATGAAGACTTGAAGGGGTGAAGTCAAGCTACATGCCAGTATTGCCGGACCTCAAGTAATAGCGTTCCTCACGACTCCAGCGCCTTGGAGACCTTCATATACTTTTCACCCAGCCACTCACATCGTTGTAGAGAAGGTATGGTCAGATACATATACCGGCAACCAATTTGCACTCACTCTCAAAAATAGTGCTACATTTCAGCAGAAGATAAAAATGAAACAAATATAAATGGTCAATGTCATTTCTATAATATGTCATTCGAACACCATTCAAGATTAAAATATAATTTGAATAAATCCGTTCATAAAAAGTTATTATTTTCCAAAAGTTCTCCAACAGGAGCTTCCAAATTTTTGTAATATTTGATATTTTGTCCACCTATACCATTTGTCTATATATCTTAGGAGAACTTTTAATTTGGTTTGGAACATTTCAAACTTTCCACCAGATGATAAATATAAAGGGTGCATTTCAGGAACAAAATGTGTAATGGATTCAAATTCAGCTGTTGGAGTTAGCGGTTTTCTATATAAAAAGAAACATGAGTGCTTATATGTGACGTTTGATGCTACTTACTTGAAGTCGTATATACTGTAAGTTGAAAAATTGTTCTTCGAAATTTAACTTAATGCCTTTCAGTTACGATTGATTTAATTCTATTTTACTGGAGGAAGCTGTGTTTCCTCCACACATTTGGACCTAGTTTAGCACCATCACAAATAGGACAACGAACAGCTGTGGAATCTTGTAGTGAATATTTTGCTTTACACAGCGGTCCCAATATTTCCAAGGCTTTCAACGTATTTTTTTTTAAATTAAGACCAAAAGATACATGAAATGCAGATGCAATGAGTTCAGAAAGACACAATTAAAATACGTTACTTTGCGTAATAAGCGTAAATGATGGAAAGAAAGTAGATAACACGGTTTGAATTTGTAGAATAAACAGTCGAAAAAGTTTTAAATTTTTGTCGATACTTTATATTAAGGCTGTGTCATTATTGTATATAACCTTTTAAATTGACATTAAGCACGAGCTTCTGAGAGGCGTGGTTAACTTCTGTGGTGTCTTATGTGTAACACTAATAGACTAATTAATACCTAACTCAAGAGTGCCTCTCAAGATATCTATTCTATCAAAGGCAGAATTGCTATCATTCTATGTATACATCATGACATCCTTTTTGCTCCGAAATTGAATTACGATTCCTTCTGTAAGTGACAAAATAGCGACTAGGGAATTAATGGGTTCAAATGAGCTATTCTCCCGGTCTGCGAAAAGTTAGTAATACTAACAAGATGTCACTACATTATTAACATTAACCAATTACTTTCGTAAATAACATAGGATAAGAAAATAGACCTTCATCGTTTACTCTAATTAGTAGAGTTTCACAGAATTCCCTATGGATTGTAGTAAACATGCATAATACTGAAAATAAAATAAAATTGTGTGCAGTCACTATAGTGTAAGAGCTCATAGAGTTCATGCAGTGTATTGTGACTTTGTGCGTTCGTAGAATTAAAAGTCCAGTTTGCTGAAATTCTAAATGTTCTTTATTTCCGTCGAAATACACTGTTCAATTTTCACATAACAACGTTACATCACATATACACACCACAATCTTCCAAGGTCGATAATTATGACAAACAGTGACAGCTGATTACATTAACTCTCGTTACAACACTCTCAGCTGTTCTTTGCTTACCTCTCGCGACTCACTCACTCTTGTTACATGTTTTACAACTCTTGTTTCACAACTTGCCCGGCTGGCGTGTCACAATCGCTTACATATCTCCTGATAATTTCTAGATCATTCTAAAATAAACCAAAAACCGAATTATCTCTATCAGTCAAGAAGTAACTAGAAATTTCCATTTATCTCAGTTTGTTTCGGCAGAACTTTATCCGCATGTTATCTTGTCTGGCGGCACTTGGTTTTCACACTGCCCGCCTATCAGTTCCTTTTGTGTAAACAAGCCGCGTGATCGTACAATACGGGTTCGCGACAGTATTCTCAGAAGCTTATCCATTTACATACAAATATAACTATTTGTAACAAAACACCTTCACTTATCTTAAGAAAACTGATGTCGATTTTTGTTATTAGTTGAATTAGTTGAAGTTGAAATCGACTTCACGAACACTTGTTCGCCTCGTCAGTCAGAGAAAACCACAGAGGAAAACAAATTCGTCGTTATGGAGGTTACTATGCTTTTATGTTTTTTCAGTATTACCAAAATCTGAAAACGAAACAAACTTAAGAACGGAATTAATTGCTGGTATTCATTACGCTATGTTTATTTTTAAAATAAATATCTTTTCCCAAATCATTAAATCTATCGGAACATTTAATTGTTTTAACAATGTAACTTCAGGATTTATATTATGGTTAAATGACCAAAAATGATCTGCCACAAACGATTTATCAGTTTGTTTATGCTTAATGTTATGAAAATATCTTTTGTTCTGGTTTCCAAATTACGTTTCTTCCTACCAAGATAAACCCGATCACATTAGGAAACCAAAACGAAAGAACTTTCATGATACGTTT
This sequence comes from Mantis religiosa, assembly GCA_030765055.1. Classification (NCBI taxonomy): domain Eukaryota; kingdom Metazoa; phylum Arthropoda; class Insecta; order Mantodea; family Mantidae; genus Mantis; species Mantis religiosa. The sequence goes on from CM060953.1 coordinate 153,337,801, forward strand.
ATATTGTGCGCGGCGAGTCGCGGCCCCCAGACTAGGAGCCGGGGTCGCATGCAGCAGTACAACGTCGGAGCGTCATTCGAAATGACCGCCGTCGACATAGCTGGACCATTCCCAGTATCCGACCGATGCAACAAGTACCTGATGGTTGTCGTGGACTACTTCACCAAGTGGCCGGAGGTGTATGCCATTCCGAACCAGAAGGCGAAGACAGTCACAGACTGCCTTGTGGAGCAAGTGTTCTGCCGATTTGGGGTGCCGCTAGAGCTCCACAGCGACCAGGGCACTAATTTTGAGTCCAACCTCATGAAGGAGGCACTGGAAAGACTTGAGGTGAACAAGATCCGCACCACACCCCTACATCCACAGTTGGACAGCATGGTGGAGAGATACATCAAGACCTTAGAAGAGCACCTGAGGAAGTTCGTGGCCAGCCATCAGCGAGACTGGGACGTCAAGGTGCCACTGGTCCTGCTGGCCTACCGCTCGTCTACACACGAACCACTGGGATGACGCCATCCAGCTTAATGTTCGACCGAGAGTTACGCCTCCCCTGTGATCTGGCTTTTGGGAGCCCCCCGGACGTCAAACAGCCAGTAACTGAGTATGTGGATAACCTGGTGGACCGTCTTCACGACGCGCATGAGATGGCTTGTCAGAACACCCAGAAGGCGAGCGACCGCATGAAGACCCGATACGACAGGCAAGGCAATAGCCAAGGGTTCCAGCAAGGTGACCTGGTCTGGTTGTATCGCCCTACTCGGACCAAGGGACGCTACCCGAAGCTTCAGCAGCCGTGGCAAGGACCGTACCGGGTGGTGAAGTGAATTAACGACGTGGTCTACGGCATCCAGGAGGTGCCCCGAGGGAAGATGTTAGTGGTAAACCTGGATCGCCTGGCCCACTACGATGGTGCTGTTCGGGACGACCAGCCTTGAGGAGGAAGCAGCGTTGCGCGGGCATAAGTAAATAACAGACTTTGGATTATGTTTCACGGTAATAAAGTGCTTGCATTAGCAGATAAACATAGCGCTTGAGATAAGTGACTTGCCGGCCCAGATAAGGTTTCACGTACGGAAGGTTCTAGTGATATCTCGAATGACAGAGGATAGTTGTTTTTCTTATTTGCTCGAGAAGTCTCTCGAATTATGAATGAGATATATAAGAGTTGTCAAACCAGAGTGAGTCGTGAGTTGTAAAACAGCGAGAGGTAAGCAGAAAACAGCTGAAGTGTTGTCACGAGAGATAATGTTTGTTATTGTTATCGACCTTGGAAGTTTCTGTTGTATATGTGATGTAATGTTGTTACGTGAGGATTGAACAGTGTATTTCTACGGAAATAAAGAACATTCAGAATTTAGGCAAATTGGGATTTTAATTCTACGAACCCACAAAGTCACATTATACATTGTAGATATAAGAAAGATCCAGCGATGGTCTGATTTTAAAACTTATGTCATAATTTTGCATGTGCATGAAAAAATAAATGAATGGCGAATTCCCAAATGAGAAATTAATACTATTTGAAAATGTAAATCAATAAAAATCTCCTACTAATTAACAGAACAAACAAAATTACATAAATTATGTGTTTTAAACTGAGTTATTCTTTTTGCAATAACATTTTCTCTATTTTTTATACTTAAGTAAAATTATATATTGAATAACCTTGAAATTCTCTTGTATAATTTTGTACGTGTGGGTAAAGTCAAAGGAAAAGAATACAAATATAAAATAAAGGACTTCTTTAAATCGTGCAACCTAATACGAATAACAGAAATTGTTGTATCAGCCATTATTTAGACATCCATGTGAAGTTTTCAATAGTATACTTTTTAATTTTTTATAGAACTGCCAACATTTCAGTGTTTCTTATGATTTCATGCCAGGAGTATGCTAGTTTCCTAGCATTTGACAGTTGCCATCTCTTTGTATCTCGAATATGAAATGTGAGATAGGGCTGTCGAAACAAACGTTTATATCAATTACCATGAAGTACACAGAAGAGTAAGCTTATCTAGAAGTGTCTCTAGAGGCATGCAAAAGGAATGGTGCAAAGAGAATGTCATATGAATGTAACGCAGGAGCTTTCTAGGACCTACCTAAGCCATAACATTTCAAGAGAATTCCTCCACATGAAAATACTTTTTACCAGGAACAATTTCCGTTATTGCTCTTGCTCAAAGGTAGCTCTCAACTTCTACTTCTTAATTGAACTACCTGCTCTTTAGCGGTTGTTTGTGATTTCTATGCGCCAGAGTCATCTATCCTTCCTCTCTCCACCTTTTAAGTAAGGTTTACCCACAATATTGTTTACGTTACTACATCAAATAAACAAGTCCTGCTCCTTTCCCTTCTTCCAGTGGCGAATCAATTATTATTTATATTCTTCGTTTGGGCCATCTATCCTCACCCATTTTTGTATATCCCCGTGTCTACACAGTATTCGTCTTTCAGCTCTATTCATCATGGTATCCTTTTTCCATGCTTTTCTAACATGTAAATATTTACATGCTCATTAGACACTCAAACTTCCACGCAACTCAATCATACTGCTTTTATTTAAATATACATTTAAGTCATTTCCGTAATTAGTAAGATTAAAATCATCACTTTTATGTACTCTTCATTCTGAACATATTTCTTACAATATTGCATGTAAATTTCTATAAAAAGTTTAGACAGAACTTACTATACCTAATTGCTGATCTCATTATACTTTACAGTTTAATATTTTGCATAGCATTAACAGTTTTAGACACTTTTTGATAGCATTTAAAGTTTCCTATTCTTTATTTTACTCGGTTTATTAAGGAATAACGTGATATTTTCCATGTAAATGATGTATTCTCTTGAATACCGTTTTGGATAATAGGAAGATGCGGCACTCAAGTACAGGGTTTAGGATTTTCCCAACATTTCGCTTCCTAGTTAAGCTGTTGACACACACACACACACACGCGCGCGCGCGCGCGCGCACGTTCGCGAATCATTCACTCGGATTTTTTTTGAACATTTATTTCTAGGTTCATTGGATTTCAAAAATGTATTTTATTTGTTTTATTAAAGAATGACCAGATATTTTCCATGTCCATGTAAATGACGTATATTATTGACTATCGTTTTGAATAATAGGAAGATACGACACTGAAATATAGGGTTTAGGATTTGTCCAAAATTTCGCTTCCTAGTTAAGCTTTAGACACACACACACACACACACACACACACACACACACACACACACACACACACACACACACACACACACACACACACACACACACACAAAACATGCACTCGGATCTTTTACTGAAACTTTATTTCTGGATTCAGTGGATTTCAAAAATGTATTCTAGTTTACATCTCGAAAACATGTTCTGAGTAATAAATAAACGCCGGAGGAATGCGCGCTCATGCGACACAAGTTAGCTGGACACAGAATATGAATGACGTCAGATGTACAGCACAACCATCAAATGTGCATACGTCAAAAACAACGTAATATGGTACTCTGCGAACTAGTGAAGCGTTGCCTTGCAAGTGTATGCAGACGCCAGATCAAGGTGTAGCTTAACACAACTGTTTTGTTTCCTCTCGCAGTTAGGCGGTTGTCTTGGTCAGGCTGTACCTATTACTCGATAGAGCACTGAGGCGTATTGACCTTCAGGTGACCAGCACTCTGATCGTCTCTTATCCGGCCTTATCTGCTCGATTAGAGGAGTGAAATTATGGTAAATTGGCGTACAGTAAGTTACGAAACACAAATAGAGCAATTGGAAAGTGCGTGTGACTATATCATATGATTTCTTGCGCCTGCCGATGTATGATACATTGTTGTCCAGAAGACATGATTATATCTGAACAGACTATACATAAACTGGACTCGTCATGTATGTGTAATAAGCTGAGGTAAACATCTCTGCGTTGCGATTTTTTTCCGATACGCCTTCTCGCTTTGCCATGTAGTAATAAATACTTCCTTACTTGCTACAGGAAAGAAGTGAAGAAAGTAATTATTACAAATTTTAAAAATATGTCTGTGAAGGTACGTTGAACTAAGATGCGGGACTCGGACGAAAGGAGGGAGGGAGGGAGGGAGTGAGTAGGAGTGAGGGAGGGGGAGAGAGAGAAAGAGAGAGAGAGAGAAAGAAAGAAAGAAAGAAAGAGAGGAGTTAAACGCTCGGATTCTGTTAGTTGCAGTGCCTATATGCAATATCCTGAGTGATTTCCTATTGTTAATAGTTTCAGGAGTCCATTCATAGTGCCGGTGAGGGAAAATATTTCCAAAGATGACATCACAAGTCACATAAATTTATTTTCTATTTTCATTCCATAAGCAGTATTAACTTTTACTATTATTACTTATATGATGATTTAGTTGTTTATAGCTTAATGTACACACTATATCTAATTTCACACTCCGAATGGAGAGTATTCATTTTATTTTGTTTCTGAGCTAGAAACCATTAAACGAGGCGCTATAATTTCACGGAAGCTGAACATCTGTTCCATTAATCGCATTTCCACCATTTTATAAAACATGGCTGTGATTGATAAAAAGAACAGCCACTATTAGTTTCTACCGGTGTACATCAAATGCCTGTCAAAGGCGTAGTCGATAAGACTGACATAAAACAGTCGTATCTAGTGGCGAACAAAACGAAATCGAAAATACCCGAAGGCACCTGACATCTTCGCTCTGAGGACGACACATTTTAGCACATGTGGTGCATATCCCAGTGGGTGACAAACGGGTATTTCCGATTAAAGTGGTACTAGCGCTACGCCAAGTATAATAATTAAGGATTGGCAGATTAACGTATGAATTACCTGACGGAATAGTTCTGCGTATAACATCTGTGGCCCGCATTTGGGAGTTCGTGGGTTCGGTTCACACAATGTTTCCTGACCTATTTTTTTCGGAGGTTTTTGCGGGTTTTTGAGTGTCCTCCAGCTTAAGTCATATCGGACGATGAATGATGATGTTTAAATGAGCTAAGGGTGTATAGAGCTTAGAGTTACCCGACGTTCGTCTTTCTGAATAAGTGGAAAACCCCGGCAGACACGTTACTACATGCGCTACAGAGGTGGGTTAGGCGAATGCTGGAGAGGATAATTACATCTCCGAATTTTCTGTCCCTTCATTTCAACTCACTTCTCTCCCTTTCATTATGGTTGGCTGCTTTTCAGTGTCCGGGGGGAGGGAGAATTTTGGCGTACATAGCAGGGACACTTTTCTCTGAAAATCGAAGTCCTCCGGATCGGGGGAGATCTCTAATTCCCAAAGAGAATGTGTAAGCCCTCAAGGGAGAAAGGACAGCGGTTTTACGAGCCGCTGCTGCTGAATTAAAATATATAGCTTATAGGGTTTAATGCCCCCTCCATAGTAGGCCATACGAGATATTCTTTCACCTCACCTCTCTCTCTGTCACCGGGGAAGCGCTAGCTAGGGGTATAGGCACAAACAATTTCATAAGTGAAAGTGCTGAGTTCCCTCTCCGAACTTTGTTATACACATAGTCAACGTCTTAACCCGCGCCTCTTAAAAGATTTTCTGCACTAAGACGCCAACGTCGATATAATCGATTGTGCTATACCGAGCAAAGACCATCATCGTTGATATAACCAACGCAAGGTTTGTGAGATTGTAAACCTATTGTTGAAACATACTGTAGGGATGTCTTCTATGACAATGGAAAGAGTAAACCTTTTTCTTTCTAATGGTGTGTTTCTTGTTCATTAAAAGGATCTTTTATTATTTGAAGGACGGTATTTCTAACCTTGACCATTATAGTTTTATCATATCCTGTTTAGTTCTGTTTATAATTTGTGAAAATGAACCTGACAGGTTATTGTCGCAATGTTTTTGTGTCAGGGAGAAATGATGACAAAGTTATTTCATATTTGAACGAATGTGATATCGATGCAAATACTGTGGCTAGAAGTGCTTAACTTTGCAAAGTAAGGTTTACATTTTTAATGAACATATTATAATTGCATTTATGAACTCATATGTGAATGCCATAATTATTTTTATGTTTGTATATGTAAACAAAGAATTCTTATATTCGAGGTATACTGTTATAACTAGTGCTGGACGGGCCCAAATGACCTTGTTGTCGACGGGCCCTTAAAACACCACACACTCACTCACTCACTAGTGCTGGAAAACAGCGACAATAGACTGTGATACTAGTGACTTACTAGTGACTTACTTCGATACTAGTGACTTAAATTTTGCATACCTTTTATGTACCGTAACACACTTATTAAAATGTGGTTAAAATTATTTTATTTGTGATTGAGTACATTTTTGTAGTGCTAAATATCATTCACGTTATTTGAAGAAAAATTGCAACATTTTACTTCAAATTAGGATAGCAAATTTACTACTCCTTTTGTAATTAAACATGCATATATATCTGCTACCTGATGATTATGTTAGTAATAGAGTATTAACAAACATTAGTTGTAAAAATTGACTTTATAAATTTTTAATTTTGCTTTAAAATTACATTTGTTAGGAATGTTGTTGTCAAAAACCTAACATTACCATACGTAGCAGCCTGGCACTTTTCACCGCTGCCGGCATATTTTGAGGTTGGCATTTAAACATTGAGTGAGAAACGTCGATCTAATCGACGTTGGCAGCAAGCGGGTTAATTTGTAGCTGTTTATCATTGGTAGCAATGAGCCGACAGCTAAGTTGTTAGCTTGCCGGATTGCCGAACATGCTGGGGGCGTGAGAGTTCTGTGACAGTTGCTTGTGTGCCAGCAGTTCAGTGCGTATGGGCCCTGGTGGCTTCAGCATCTCAACATCTTTAGCATCTCAAGCTTCATCTTGCATCTCCCTGCAGTCGGTGTAAGTGGCTTGGCAGATAACGCTGGGAGTTGCTGTGGGATAAAGTCGCAATTTTCTTGAATTTGTTTTGAGCTTGCTGATCTTCATTTTTTGTGCTTGTGGCGTAAAAGTCAGATTACTTTTCTCTAACTTTAAATTGAGTCAAGGAAAGAGTCAAAAGAAAATAAAGAGTTATGTCTTAAATTCTTTAAAAACTTTGGAAAAAGTACATGGAAGTTAATTTTGGGGGAGTGAATGTGAATTAGGAATATACCTTAGATTTTTAAAATAAATCAAATACAAAAGCGAGCCACTGATTTTCTTGTACAGTGTATGTAGGAAGGGGCAATCTATCAACTTGTGTCAAGTTCTACCTTACCTTCAACCCGATCGGTGCTCTCCTTTTAGGCTAAGGCAATTCCATTTCTCATTTAAAATTTCTATGTCAACTCGCTCTAATATGGGTTGGCACAGCAATATAAATTAAACATGCCTATAGCGTGCGATAAAACTATGTGGTAAAGAACAAGAAATGTTGAAAAATAACAAAATATCTTAGCTTTACTTTTACAATTTGTAAGGTACTCTACGCCGTGAAGGTCTCTGTTGAAATGTAGCTACAAGTTTTGTTTTAAATTCTCTGAAGTTTCCCTAACATTCTCATTAATTTCTTTCTCCTTGCATAGATGAATAAAGAGAAACCTTGATTCAAAAATTTTCACATATAAATTTCTTCGCTGCATTCACCTTCTCGGACAAGCAGTTTGTAGTTTCTAGAGTTCTTCTAGTTTCCGAATTACGGAATGAATAGTAATTTTGTTCTCAAAAATGAAAATACATCTGCTACATTAAGAAAATATACATTGACTTGGTTTTCTTTCCTGACCTCTAAAAACCAGTAACCTGAATTATCAATAGGTAGATAATAACCAATGCATATACTGGTTCAGCGAAACAGAGTACATAAGGTATTGTCATAAATATCGCCATGAGCAAACACTCCATGCCATGGAAGGCATGTATAAATTCCCTCCTGTATATAAGCATGTTTATATGCACTCCTGTGTATAAATCCCCGCGCTTATGAAATTTGTATGGCTAAATTTTCCACAAGGATGACTTTAATGCCCATATATACACATTAGTGTGCTACTAACAATGATTACCTTGCTGCCATGGAATACACGCCCCTGAGGGGTATTGTACCTATCTGTTTATAAATTTTTCGAAGCTTTGTTATATGAAATTATCGATTAAAACTTAAGTTGCATGTGTGACAGATTTCTTTTACATAATGCAAGTGGCAATCCGCAGTTTCACAGGATTGATACACAAATCCGTTGGCACAGTAACGCGAAATAGCTTCTTGTAGATAATTTAAAGAATACGTTACTCTATCCTACGTTGTGAAAGGTGGAGGAATCATGCCTCTCTGCATGTAAACAAGCCTGGCATCTTTTGATCAAGTTATTGAACACTTGTGTTTACGACATTGGAATGCGGATACTGTCTTTCAATTCTGGAGCGAAGGCATTCCCCACGGGTGGAAATCGAATGTAGAGCAAGCAGACCGATTATTATTATGCTTTCATCAGCACATTCTTCGAATTCTTTTGATAGCCCCTCTCACATAAGCACCTACACAAAACATATTGGTAGAAATGACAATACGCTGTATAGAAGTGACTCTTGTAAAGGTAGTGTGCTGCGTTACAAATGGGTAAATCTGGAAGAATTAATTGTAAGATCATTTTACGGGCTATAAAGTAGTATTATAACTGCATTTGAAACTATGAAATCGAGTGTAATTAGCTATAATGAAAAGAATAACATACTGAAGAAAATGCCGAAAACGGACATTTGATATATATTTGATATATTTATTGTGCACATTCCATTTACATCTTTTGGATACATTTATTTGTCTTTACCTTGTTGCTACCTTGGCTTGCATGATACCCTGGTCTTCTGCTCTACCACGTAGCTCTTAACCTTCATATCTCCTTGATTACATCTTCCTTTCTTATTGTCTTTTCATTAACTTGCCCATTTTTCTTTTACTTTCTGCAAGAACTCACCAACACTTCTTACCTTCTTTTCCTCCCTGTCCGTTAACATTTTTATAGCTGCTCTCCTCTTCTCTACTTTCTCCCATTTTTCCTTCCACACCTTTTTTCTCCACATTGCAACCTCCTCGCATTCTGTTACATAGTGTTCGATGCTTTCTTTTCCCCCACACAATTCACAAAACCCCTTTTCCCTACCTCTTATACCTCTTAGAAATATTATTCCTGTTCTCATCCAAGCTAACCCTTCTCTCTCTTGTCTATTGCTACGTATGCTTCTCGTCCCCAATTTCTTTTTATTTGCTTGTAAAATTGTAATGATTTGATATTTTCTAGATTTTCCCATATTTCCTGTCTTTCTATATCTTCTATTCTGCATTTTACTAATTTACCCACATCGCATATATTCCTTTCCTCTAATCTCAATTTATCTCCCATTCCTATTTTTTTCCATAATTCCTCCTATCTCTGCCCACCAACTACTTGAGTTCTGTTCTATTCAGTTGCTGTCTCTTGCATAAGCAGTGGCGTACTAGCACTTTAGAAACTTATAGCCGTAATTTTCACATTTGAACCAAGTATCCTATCTCAAATTGCTTGTTCAAGATATCTCCACTTGCTCTGAAAATATTTTGGTATGGTTCATTAACATCCTGTATAATATATCGAAGGACATTAGTGAAAAGTAATACCTAGGAAATTATCATCGTATACAATTCGGATTAGACAGACATCATCATCATCATCATCATCATCATCATCATCATCATCATCATCATCATCATCATCATCATCATCATCATCATCATCATCATCATCATCATCATCATCATCATCATCATCATCATCATCATCATCATCATCATCATCATCATCATCATCATCATCAGCATCATCATCACCATCATCATCATCATCAAGGTTAGGACCCAGTGACCCGTTCTGTTCTCTTCAAGAGCCTACTGATCCTTCCAGCGTAGAGCTGGGCGTCCCACATCTGTCTTTCCCTTCTGCATATAATCTAAAACTCTTCTTGGAAGTCGTTCCGCGTCAATTCTTAAAATATGATTTTTCCATTCATTTTTCTTCGTTATTATTTTGTTTAAATTAAAAATCCCAAGCTCTTCTCTTATTTTTTTCGTCTCTTAAGTGGTCTATTCTTTTATAACCTGCCACGCTTCTCAAAAATCTCATCTCTGCCGATTCTAGCTGTTTGCGTTGGTTCTTTGCCAGTGTCCATATTTCGGAACCATATGTTAACGTTGGTACTGGCATTTTCTTATAAAATTACATCTGTGTTTCCTTTCGTGTTTTCCTGTTCAGCGTTGTTGTCTATTCCGAAACCAAGTAATTCATAACTGATCCTTCCACCTCTTTCTAGGTCGTCCGATATTTTTTCCCTTGGGATTTGTATTCATAAAGTTCCTTGGGGATATGGACTTCCTGTATCCGTGTCATATGCTCAAGCCATTTATTCCTGTACTGATCTATATTCTGCAGAATTGGTTCAGTAACTAATTGCTCTCGGATTTCCTAGTTTCTTTTGTGGTCTTGCAGTCGGAAATCTGCCAATCTCACTTCTGTTTCTTCAACCCCAGGGAATTATCAAGACTGCAGTTCCAAATTGTAGCTTAGTGACATTATCTGAAATTTAAATACTATAAGATAAAACCTACACTTACAGTAGATAAGACCAGCTAGCAAGAAATAAACTTGTCAATCACCAGATTAAAACGCACGGGGTACAGAATTAGAGAAATCACTGATATGACACCTGAAAATAAAGGAAACGAGCGCAGTATAAAGGAAAACAGAAGCCAAAATAACGTCCTGTCCAAAAAAATTGTAAATGCATCATGTGAATTCAGAAGATAGTGCTGAGTTCTTAATATAATGTGATCTACAGAGTATAGCAATTAAGGAGAGATAACATTCAAAAATAATTCTTTGCAGATAAATTTGGTCTCAGTCTTGATAAGTAAATATAGAGAAAATACCGGATATTATTAGACTATCCAGCAAAAAAATCTAACATAAGACATTGTAAAACAGAGGACAGTTTTTAAAAGGTATATTTGCTACATTCAAAAGCAGCTGTTCAAAGCGCTACAAAACTCTTCACAGGAGTAAAATCAGGTAATACTTTCAAGAGCTACTGTCCGTTAACAAATCATCTAGAGCTTTTTCTAAATACCGAATGACCACTTAAGAAAATGGAAAATGAGGATTGCACTTGTTATAATAAATTAAGCGTTCAATCAACGACTTGAATATACGTACAAGTTTGATGACACAGACATAACAGATAGAGAAACTTAGGCTATTAATGTAATCCTACTGATAAAAACTTAGGGCTGTATTCATAGCTATCACTTTGGTTTAGACTATCTTCCGACTAACTTCGTCCGCACCAGAGGCGGTCTAACCTTTTGGTATTCATAGACTATAAAAAGCCTCGGACCAACTAAACCCGTGGACCAGCACGGAGCAAGAGATTTTTTGTGGGTGTGGCCCCCCCTCCGCCACACCCGGTGGCGATCATCAGAAAGGTATCTACGTCGCCTCCCCTACCATGCACTAAGCTACACTAAAGTGATGGGTAGGAAAAGTTGTAACTGGTGTCCGGTACCGCCGAAGCAATCCGGATGTTAGTGGGTGATTACTAAAAAGATGCCCGCATATAAGAGAGCATACGGGCAGAGTGGCCATGGTCGAAGCCCTGATCAGGCACCTATAGTTAGTGGAGGTTCTTCATGCTCATACAGAGGAGCTAGGTATAGGTGTCATGCTAAATAAAATTTGGGGTACCTTACCGTAATTGTGGCTTCAGCTGGAGAGGGTGCTGAGTCTGGGAATACTCTTCAGCAAGCCGCCGATAGTCCTGTAAAGAAACTAGGGAGAGGAAGGGAGGAATATACATGTTGGAGCTATACATAGTTTATTTATTTACACTTACATATAAACTCTTATTTACATAGACATATTGCAATTGTTTTATTTTTTTATTTACGGAGCAAATGTTACACGACATAGAAAGGTTTTTCTGCGCATGCGCGAGTCCCATAGAGGCTAAACAAAGCACACACCAGCCTTGAGGTCGTTGAAGGAGTGTCCTCCTCCGCAAAGGAAGGTCCTTCGACTCTTGCCATAGCGGGACTAGGTCCCAAGTTTATAGATCTCTGTGGTAGTTTCAAAGCTGTTTCTTAGGGTTGCTGTTGCGGTTTGAGGTTCGGTAACAAAATTTGGTGTGCTGGGTGTGCTGTGAATATGGATAATAATGAAGAAGCATGGTATCAATTGGTCAGAGGAAGACCAATGTTTTTCTCTACTCCAAAAAGAATAAACAATATAGAAAATAAATCCTTGTCGATGAGTACAAGTATGTGAAAGGAGGAGACATGGAGGTAAATTTATAACGATTTTGCTGATAATGCGGCTTACTGTCTGACTAATGTCGGTTAGGTCAGCAGTGTTGTCTTGATGTCCTCCTCTTGCATAATACCGACGTGCTGTTAGGATTTAAGTGTCAATTGTGATACTCAGGCCTCGGTTATCGCCCCTGACGTACAGGTTTAGACGAATCATTTCTATCAGCTTTCTGGCGTTCGCTTTACTAAACCTGTATCTGCTTTTGAAGTTTAGGTCCTCGTACTTTACAATAATTTCTATTCTTGGTAGATAAGTACTCCTCCGTCGTCTTACTTCATGAATTCTACACACAACAACTACACTCATCACTTCATTGTCGTCCATATTGCAAAGATAGTCCGCCTTTAATCTACCCCTCGGAGGCGGACCAAAATGTGAGCCAGACCAACGTGTTTGGTCCCCGGAGTATCGCCAATCCCGGTTTATGAATAAGAAAATCGATGTCCATCGTTAGTCCACCGGAAGTAGCAAGTTGGTCCGGACCAATTTTGACTATGAATGCTGCCCTTAGGCATTAAAGAAAATAAAATCAGTTGAAAAGGACTTAACTATTCGTAAGAAACAGTACTACATCAACGACACTTAAGAAAATGTATGTCGCATACGCAAATGGTGTGCCAAACACAACCAACCACTCTGTATAAGGATGATGAAGGAAATGCCTTTGAAAATCATTAACAAACAAGGAAAGAGGGGAAGAACTCTTAAAAAAACTCATTAAGATAGGATAAATACGAGGACTACTAGAGGACATAAGTATATTTCGCATGAAATCATCAGCTTCATGTCTAATAAAGCTACAGAGTATATAACTGTAGGTATACAAAGGTCTTAAAACAGAAACATTCCCGAAGTCATGAAAGATAGCAAAGATTGTGCCCTGCGAAAACCAGAACAAGATCATCAAGAAGCAGTAAGGTATCGATCCATTAACTTATTAAAAGTTTCCGGGAACGTACTTGAAGACATTCTGTCAACACAGTGATTCACTGGATAAACTCTACGCTGCTCAACAAGGATCATTATGAACTCAACTGACAAACAAGCAAAATGGAAGAATACGGACCTCCTAAGAAAGATCTTGTAAGTCAACACGTGGCTATGATACGGCCAGATTTGAACTTTAACTTCAGGTGGCCTTAAAACCTTTGAAGGACAGTTAAGGTCTTCAGCAGCTGATGAAACGCTAGATAAATAAGACAAGTAATCTAGAAGTGAATCAGTGTCTTTGAAAGGAATCCTAAGAGAGAATGTCCTCAAGATCTACGTCTTTATGATTCTCTCTTAAAGCTTATTTATAGGAATAAAAAAAATATCGCTTTTCGAATAAATTTGTAACTATGTCAGAGGATAATTAAGAGTAAAAACAGAAAATGTATCGAACATACAAATGCTAAATTTTCAGCATTGGATCACAAACAATAAAGTGGAGTTCAAGGAGCAGAAATCCAAAACGTTACTTATAACGAGGAGGATGAAGAATGCTCAGCAATTATGAATCTAAGAAATAATTTTGGGCTGAAATAGGTAGAGAATATAAGGTATGGATTTGACAGGAGAATATTTCGGCCATCTTAATGCATTTGAGAAATACCTTCTTCTTCTTCTTCTTCTTCTTCTTCTTCTTCTTCTTCTTCTTCTTCTTCTTCTTCTTCTTCTTCTTCTTCTTCTTCTTCTTCTTCTTCTTCTTCTTCTTCTTCTTCTTCTTCTTCTTCTTCTTCTTCTTCTTCTTCTTCTTCTTCTTCTTCTTCTTCTTCTTCTTCTTCTTCTTCTTCTTCTTCTTCTTCTTCTTCTTCTTCTTCTTCTTCTTCTTCTTCTTCTTCTTCTTCTTCTTCTTCTTCTTCTTCTTCTTCTTCTTCTTCTTCTTCTTCTTCTTCTTCTTCTTCTTCTTCTTCTTCTTCTTCTTCTTCTTCTTCTTCTTCTTCTTCTTCTTCTTCTTCTTCTTCTTCTTCTTCTTCTTCTTCTTCTTCTTCTTCTTCTTCTTCTTCTTCTTCTTCTTCTTCTTCTTCTTCTTCTTCTTCTTCTTCTTCTTCTTCTTCTTCTTCTTCTTCTTCTTCTTCTTCTTCTTCTTCTTCTTCTTCTTCTTCTTCTTCTTCTTCTTCTTCTTCTTCTTCTTCTTCTTCTTCTTCTTCTTCTTCTTCTTCTTCTTCTTCTTCTTCTTCTTCTTCTTCTTCTTCTTCTTCTTCTTCTTCTTCTTCTTCTTCTTCTTCTTCTTCTTCTTCTTCTTCTTCTTCTTCTTCTTCTTCTTCTTCTTCTTCTTCTTCTTCTTCTTCTTCTTCTTCTTCTTCTTCTTCTTCTTCTTCTTCTTCTTCTTCTTCTTCTTCTTCTTCTTCTTCTTCTTCTTCTTCTTCTTCTTCTTCTTCTTCTTCTTCTTCTTCTTCTTCTTCTTCTTCTTCTTCTTCTTCTTCTTCTTCTTCTTCTTCTTCTTCTTCTTCTTCTTCTTCTTCTTCTTCTTCTTCTTCTTCTTCTTCTTCTTCTTCTTCTTCTTCTTCTTCTTCTTCTTCTTCTTCTTCTTCTTCTTCTTCTCTACTGGCTCTACAGCCCTTGGTGGGCTTTGGCCTCCTGCACGATCTTCCTCCACACATCTCTGTCTTCCGCTTTACTTTTCCAGCTTCTGATTCCGATCGTTCTTATGTCCTCCATTACCTCATCTAACCACCTTGTTCTCGGTCTTCCTTTTTTCTTCTATTATACAACCTTCCTTTCAATATTTTTTTTTTTTGGCATTCTATCTTCCATCATTCTCTCTATATGCCCTAGCCATCTTATCCTTTGTGCTTTTATAAATTTCACAATATCTTGCTTATTTATTAATTCTTGTATTTCATGATTATATCTTATTGTCCACTGATCTTTATCTTTTACAGGTCCAAAGATTCGTCTTAATATTTTCCTTTTATATCTTCGAAGTATTTCTTCATCTGCATTGTTTAGGGTCCAAGTTTCAACAGCGTATGTTATTATTGGTCTTATCAGGGTTTTATAGATCTTGTATTTTGTCCCTCTACTAATAAACCTATTTTTATTAGTGAATAATTTGCATAATATGCTGCATTTCCACTTTGGATTCTTTCTTTTATGCACTCGTTTAAATTATTATCATTGTTTACAAGTGCTCCTAAATATCTAAATTTGGATACCCCTTCAAATGTTTTGTCTCTAACTACTAGATTTGAAATTATTCTTTTGCTTTTATCTGCTGTCATTTTTATGTATTTAGTTTTTTTTCTCGTTTACTTCTAATCCTATTGAAAAATACCTGCACAAAATGAATAAATACGCTATCCAGATTAATAAATCAAATTGGAAATTAAGATATAATATAATCTAAATACAATACAATGATTTTAATCAACTCTTATACGAGCTCCAGGCTGAATTTAAGCAGCGCAATATAAATCATGTGAGAGTACAAAGATGATTAATTTATACCGTACAACGCCATTGTGTAGTAACAGAGCTAAGTTCGATAACAACACAGTTTTTATAATAAGCAAACTGCTGTAATACCACTTGCTGACAAGGAACTTTCTTATTATAAATATTGATAAATATATACTACTCTGTCAAGAAAGACCGGGAATTGATCATATAAAAATCTCGTATAAGAGGATCTTCGAAATCATTATTGTCGTTGGTACGTCATTGCTCTATACGCACGCGGAGTTTCTCATCTGTCATCTAGTTTGTTTACAGGATGACATTTTGTTAGTGCTTCTCAAGGGATTGTTGCGATTTGACAATGAATCCTTTTTGTGTTCTATCTGTTGAAAAAGGGTGCTTCAAAGTAATAACTGGAGTTTTGGAAAGAGAGAGATGTCGGCCGAAGCAAAATCAGGTGAATTCGCGGGTTGTTAGATGACATTTGTTGCATTTTTGTTCATAAACGCGTTCAAAATGATAGCCTGATTAGCTGGAGCGTTATCGTGGTGCAGAATTCATGAGATATATTTCCACAATTCTGGTCTTTTTCGCCGTATTTGTTCTCTCAAACGCCGCAGAACGCTCAAATAATAGTCCTTATTTACTGTCTAACCTTCTGGCAAGAATTTCGAGTGCAGGACACCACGATAATCGAAAAAAGTTGTCAACATGACTTTCAGTTTTCATTGAGACTAACGTGCCCTTTTGGGCTTCGATTCAGTTGGAAGGCACCACTCGGAAGCTTCATGACTGGTCTGCATGTCAAACGCATAAACGCATATCTCATTACCAGTTTTAATGCGTTTCATGAATGTGGAGTCAGAGTTGGCTCATTCTAGTATGTCTTCAGCGATCCTTACGCGATTGAGTTCTTGCGGAAAGCTCCTCTTTTTCCGAACTAATTGAGCGGCAACACGTGTCGTGCCCAAACAATCGTTTAAAATGGTACGAATCGATTCATGAGACGCAAGTTCATTAGCAATCTCTCTGAGACCTAAATGAAGATTTTCAGACACCATTTCCTTCACTTTAGCAATGTCCAGTACAGTTGAAACTGTTGACGGCCGAACAGAGCGAGGCAAATCTTTCAACACGTCTGACCACTTTTGAATTCACTGTATCATTCATACGCACGTGTTTGTGCTGTAACATTTCCAGTGATTCGGCACACGAAATACCATTTGCAATGCAAAATTTGAGACAAATTCTTTGTTCTATCATTTTATTCATTGTAAAGTCACAAAACACCTTTGAGATGTACTAAAAAAATGGCGCCCTGTAAACAAACTAGGTGACAGATGACAATCAAACTCCGCGTGTGTATAGAGGAAAGATGTACCAACTTAGCGACAGCAATAATTTCGAATGCCTTCATACTTATGACCAATTCCCGGTACTTTCTTGAAAGATTGTATAACGATAGGTTTTCTATGTTTATTTTTCTCTTCAGGTTATATAGCATTGTTACAGAGTTTGGGGTATGATAAAGAGAAAGTCACCTTCGTATTTGGCGTCCAGGAAAATGGTAAATATCAAGTATATTTTGGAAACATGTATTTCCAAATATTTTAATTCGTCTTGAGCTCTCCTCGATTACAGAAATCAAACGATAATTTCAAATTCAGAATGTTTCATATTGGCAAGTTACCGCAGATATATAGTTAAAGTCCTGGTCAAGACATTGAATTTTTCAAGTCAAATTTCACTCTCCAAAATATCCATATTTTAATCACACTTTTGCATTCTATTCACCCAAAAGTATACTTCGCTGACATGCATCATAGCATATATGCTGTAGTACAGAAAACATATACTCTCCGGAATAGGCCAGGGTTAAGATATTTACGCTAACTGCGTAATTATGACTTCATAACAAGGTAGTAGGAATTTGCGAAGAAAAATATCAAGTGTAACTACAGAAGGTTTTGTAAAGAGCTCCTAGGCTTACCAAGATCAGCACCTAGGGATGTAGCTTTAGTAGAATTAGGAAAGACAAGAAGAAATCGAATAATAATGGAAAAATAATAAAATTTTGGTATAGGTAAAAATTAATTGTTCTTTCGCACTGGCCGTGTGCAGACTAAAATATGGAAAGATTGGAGTCAGACTGAAAAATTCAATGCCATAGCCGGGATCTGAACCACGGATCTTCTGGTTTCCGTCCATCCGCTCTAAACCTTGATCTACTATGGCCAACGTGCCGACATTACATTTAAGTCTCCAACTGCTATAGGTACAGGTATTTGACCAAAGAGGAAGGAAAAATTATGAAATTATGCATGAGACAAAAAAGATTAGCGAACTCAAATAGCTGGTGGGCAGAGATAGGAGGAATTATGGAAAAAATAGGAACGGGAAATATATTGAGATTAGAGGAAAGGGTATTCAGAATAGAAGATATAGAAAGACAGTAAATATTGGGAAGTCTAGAAAATATGAATCATTGCGACTTTACAAGCATATAAAAGGAAAATGGGGACGAGAAGCATGTGTAGATTACTGCAATAGGCAAGGGAGAGAACGGTTAGCTTGGATGGGAACAGAAACAACATTTCTAAGAGGGATAAGAGGTAGGGAAAAGGGAATTTGTGAATTGTATGGGGGAAAAGAAAACATAGAGAACTATGTAACAAATGCGAGGAGGTCGCAATGTGGAGAAAAATGTTCGTGAGGAAAATGGGAGAAAGTAGAGAAGAGGATAGTAGCTATAAAAATATTAGCGGGCAGGGAGGAAAAGAAGGTAAGAAGTACTGGTGAGTTCTTGCAGAAAGTAAAAGAAAAATGGGCTAGACTTGTAAAGAATATAAGAAAGGAAGACGAGGGGAAGAATGGGACTAATTAGGTAACAAGGAGGTATGAAGGTTAAGAGTTACCTTGCAGAGCAGAAGACCAGGCTGTCATGTAAGCCAAGTAGCAACAAGATAAAGACAAATAAATGTAGCCAAAAGTCTTAAATTGTAAAACTTTGGAATATGCACAGTAAATATCATATCATATATCATATGTCACTATATCCTTAATGTATTATTCA
Source organism: Mantis religiosa (assembly GCA_030765055.1). Taxonomy (NCBI): domain Eukaryota; kingdom Metazoa; phylum Arthropoda; class Insecta; order Mantodea; family Mantidae; genus Mantis; species Mantis religiosa. Next base: position 153,356,590 of record CM060953.1, read on the forward strand.
CTAGCTTAATCAACAGTCGTTGTTCTGTCAAATTTCAATAAAATTGTGATCGTTCCTTGAATATGTGCAATGCTGTTAAAAATATTAAAAATCAGAAACGCATATTTACTTCTGAGTGATCATTTTATCTATTCACGATTGTGGCATGAATATTAAATTTTAAAAATAGTACGCCGACTGAAAAGTTTACATGAAAATTAATGATTTAATTAAATTGGTTTGCTCTGACAATATTTTCTTTTTACTGTGATGCTTTATCATACTCGATATTTTTTGTTTTGTTATCGGCGCGTAAACAAACAGAGCTCACCAGCTCCGACACGGAAACGGCAGATATACAGTTGGCCAGACGGGAAGCATGGATTTTCAAGGTTAAAGCAAACATTTGATGACTGCCCTTGTGATTTGTTTACAGTTATTGTCAATGCTAGCCGCATGGAGAACTACAAGCGTTTAAAGTTCACATTTTGTGAACTAGAGAAGATATATAGAAACACGTTTGGGACATGAAGATGCATTCTGATGGATCATTCCAGGTAATTAGTTCTTCATCGTAATTAAGGAGAAAGAGCTGCAGGATTTCAGTACTAGAGGGTATTCCCCAAACTACATATTATGTACAACAGCTTTGTGGGAATGGTTTCCAGAATTGCGTACTCGCTTGCAGAAAGCTTTTCAATAAAACAAATGAAAGTCTGGAGTTTATGGGGAGATGCATGTTATTTCCGCTGAAAACACATTTATTGAGCTCACAGGTTACGACCACATTACACGCAGATTCAGTGGGTTGTTAACGTGTGGTACAGCATTCTGGAAAACATTGAGCCCGTGTATTTGGCTTATAGGTATATTGAACAGCTTTACTTGAAATATCTCTAGAATGGGTTGAATACTGAGAGCCTACTAAATGAAGCACCACTTTGGTTAGCCCTCAGTTATAGGACGGCAACTCCTTATTCTATATGAGTTAAAGAACGGTGGACAGGTTATTGTGGTTAAATTCGATAGCCAGAGAGATAATACCCTGAACTTTTTATGATGTTATGTATATCTAAGCAAACATTACATCTACCAAACGCGTGTATTTGAACATTTTTGTTTTTGTTATAAATATTTCCCATTAAAATATAATGTAATTTCGGTGTTAGCTATACAGCAACGTAAGTATATAAAATAGTGTTTTGTTTAGCCTTTTTAACGTTGTGATACCAATCCGTGCTATATAATTGTATCGATGTCGACTAATTGTATATAATGACATTATATGACTTACCACCTTTGCTCAGCGCTTTGCAGTTCTGGATTAGTATTATTGATGCACGAATTGATTTATTAAATAATTGACGAACACACACATTCTACATCCAGATCTTGCGTATTCCATGGAAGATGCTTTATTAAAGAGAACTTTCTCTAACCTTTGCGTAATCCAGGAAGTCTCTCACAGCAGGAAGGTGATCTGTCGCCTAACTTATGGAACCAGACATAGCAGTTATTGTTTGCTTTCAAACATTGGTCATTCATTTACCAAAGTCTCCTCTGTAACCATATGGGATCCCCTTCACATTTGTGCCTCGAAAAATCGTTTAACATCGGGCAATTTGGGATAACTTAACTCCAGGAAAGAGCGGCTTGTGTGCGCCACCTGGCATGCATATTTAGAGAGGTGAGTCGCCCCCTACTTTTGCAGCTTTATCCGTTCCGCACTTGTACTCCAACACAAAAACATCAACCCCTAGTTTGTAACATGGATGTACTTGGTTGGACAGGCTATAAATTAAAAAAATGGCAGCTATTTTGACATCTACTTTTAATAAGCTCGCAAATAGCTGAAGTTCGCACAGCAAAAAGAAAATATTACATAGTATACTGCCCATCTCTTTTGTTTCTAGATAGCTAAGTAAAAATAAACGTGTAGTTTGACTCTTACCAGGGCGACTAGGCTTCAAACCCAGGTGACCGCAAAGTGAGATCTGTAGTGGACAACACTGAGCGGGTTTTCTCAGGGAGCTCTTGTTTCTCCCGCCACCGTTCCACCACTTGTTTCATTATTATATTTCATCCACTTAGCTCTCATTCCGTTCATCTATTTTTTTCACTCTCATTCCGTGGACCGGGCTGGTCACTCATTCCTGGATTTCTCTGTCAGCTCCATAGTTGTTGCTCCCTCAGCCGACGTCTAAAATGACATAAGGGGTAAAGGACCACAAATGAACAGGACTGTGTCCCATACCAAGAGCAGAAGAAGAAGACTGTAGTTTGTATATCATTGGTTTACAGGAAAGGTGACTGGAATCACCTGCGTGCATTGTTTTACTGTTGTAACATTTATAAAAATTCTTAGATTAAACAAGTGTATATTTAAAATGTTAGTATACACTGAATTTGCAATTCTTGTTTTCAGTTTAATTCTGAACATCACCGTAGGGCTGAGGTACAATTATAATGGGAAGGGATTCAAGTGATAAGGGCCAGTGTGGTTGGGGTTAATCAACAGAACCAATTCTGGCAAAGGCATGCCTTCCATTTTCCTCGTCAAGTATATCACAAACGCCTGGGTTAATTGCATTTAATTACAAAATATTACAATCCTCACCTTACAGGCGTCACAAATTACAAACAAACTTTTGAGACTACTATTGCTTTACCCCGTGCGATATCCGCCATACCGAGAAATAGGGCGTAGTTCAAGCCTATTTGAAAACTCAAATATTCACGTAGATAAATTTGGCGTTTAGAGAATTACTCCCCTATTAAATTGTGGAAGTATGATCCAGGAAAATTTACGTTCAGAACAGCCATTCTATAAGGCACTATCCCTCGAGGCTTAAGTCCAAACCAAAGAATAACTCACCTCCGCACACCAGGAAAGCCGAGTCACGACTGCTTTGCCTCGCCTCTCAGAAGCACCCGGCAAGACAGGCAAAGCGACCACCACGCGCCCTTGCGGGGAAAAACAGGAAACAGAACAAATGAAGCGCGTCAAAAGAACGTGCAATCAGCACAATTCATTATTTTATTATTGATTAGTATTTATACTCCACAGGCAGATAACTTTGTAAACGTAATATATGTATATTTGATGTACACTAAATAATTATTATATACATCTAAACTTAAGCACAAGAAGATATGTCTGAGTTTAGGATCCTAGAACCATTTTGTTTAGTCAGAGTCTAAACTTCCAGCCAACTCTTCTAACGAAGTAAGTAATCGAACTGATGATCTCTTTGCTTAATGCACGCCTGGATTCACTGTTGAATGGAACTTTTGACAAAAGTTTTGTTGCGGATGTAATGGATCTACCGATCCATTGGCGAAAACTTTCAAATCTTCTAGTTACACAATATAAACACATTGATTTAAAATACTCCAAAGAAATAGACAAAAATCTGTTCATGAGATGACCTGGCTTGTCAGAGATTGGTGCTTTTCTTCGTATTCAATGTCCAGGATGTGCCTCTATTTACAATCAGCTCAGACCAATGTATTTTAAATGTGTTTAGGGGCGAGAGCTTGATTTAAGTATATCTTCTGCGATATTACGTCATCACTGTTATAGATCTGGAAATTTTCATCTCGTTGACAAACTACTATATATAATCAAATATCACCCAATATTCTGCATACTCCCTAATACTTTTGGAATGCTGCCTTCCTTACTATATAATTGAGGATTATCAATATTCAAATAGTATATATTACGGTGATTTATGGTCCCATTCTGAATATTTATTTGTGAGATTCTGAATTCCAACCCGATCATTTAGTATTCGTCCCAGCATACAACCACTGGAGTGAACTGGAGGTTTGAGTTTTCTTTCGTGAAATTTTGGTGTAGGTGCAAATATTGCCGATGAGACTTATTATTAGTTGAACATTCTCGAATTACATTCTAGAATGGTATCTCCACAGTAATAATAGGACTCCTCTATGGCTTCGTGACGTTTCGTGACGTCAGCTATTGGCCAACAGACAACAGAGCCGGAGCGATGCCCCACCGACATTTACCTTTTTTCCCACAGTAGACGGCAATGACGGCAATATGTCATTATATATTCTTGTTTCTTAATATTTCAATTTATTGGCCTAAAGCAGAAGCTTTTGTCAACTGTTTCCATTTCGTTTTATAGTTTAGCCATACTTTCTTTCTCTATGTAGCTCGCAGTTTCATTAACTAATCACAATCCATTTTACCAATCAAGCATTGTCCGAAAGTATGTTGATACTTTAATGTCCTATCCAATACCAATACATTAACAATGTTTCAATCACTAGGCCTTTTTTCCTCTTTTACTAAAGTCCAACAAGGCTGCTCTTTTAGGTAATGCATCTGCAAATCCAGAATTTGTCTCCAAAAATTCTGGAGTTATTATATCCATATTTTAGTCATCCTTCTTCATATCCCCAGATTTCCAACTACCAAAAATTTGGTTTCTAATATTATTTTGTAAACTTTTACTAGCCACTTGATTTTTATTCCAGGTATTTGATGATTTTATTCTTTTTGTAGTAAGTTGTTCTTTTGCTACCTAATACACCTTTCTTCGGTGGCAACTTCGTTCATTAAAATTGATTGAACAGCTAATAATCAACTTTGTTTATACGACTCTTCTGTTCATCCAGGAACAAACTCGTTGTACCTTTTTAACTTAATCTGTTTTTGAAACATGGATTTCATAGTTAATCTTCAAACTCCAGTTTTGAGAAGTCTCCAATCACTTTTAATACTGCTTGTAAATCTATCAGTAGATACACAAGCTTCGTTCTTACTGTAAATATACATCATAAGATAAATACGAGGACTACTAGAGGACATAAGTATATTTCGCATGAAATCATCAGCTTCATGTCTAATAAAGCTACAGAGTATAACTGTAGGTATACAAAGGTCTTAAAACAGAAACATTCCCGAAGTCATGAAAGATAGCAAAGATTGTGCCCTGCGAAAACCAGAACAAGAACATCAAGAAGCAGCAAGGTATCGATCCATTAACTTATTAAAAGTTTCCGGGAACGTACTTGAAGACATTCTGTCAACACAGTGATTCACTGAATAAACTCTACGCTGCTCAACAAGGATCATTA